>VWYP01027000.1:208489-279493 GCA_013400435.1 Pycnonotus jocosus | reverse complement strand
GCCCCGCCCGCCGGGAGAGAGACAATGCGGCCGTGCCAGCGCTGCGCCCGCAGGCCGCGCCCCGCCCGGACCGGGCCCCGCAGCTACGGAGGGTCGTGATAAATACCCGGCGTGGGTCGAGCGGGAGTCTGTCCGCCTGAGGACTTTGTAGCACCGGCAGCCGCGTTAAGATGCCAGGACTCTCGCTCTGCTCTTTGGAGGGACCCGCTGGGCGTGCTCTATGCGAGCCCGGTGCTCCCAGGTGAACGCTGGGACTGCCTCAGGCAGGTGTCGGCTGCCCCCGGGGCTCTTCGCCACCAACGTTTCAGCACTCAGTATCGCAGAATATCCTGGGTGGTAAGGGATCCACGAGGATCGTTTCATCCAATTCAGCACTGACGTGTATTTTATTTCCCCTCCGATGGCAGATAATAGCCCATTGTCTGTCTTGGCTCCTGGACAAGCACCCTAAAACTCTGTCAGGCCAAGATTAAAATAATAGAAGCAAAAATGCAGAAAGATATGCTGTGAAGAAAGCTGGCTGGGACACTTGCCTTGCACTCAGCCTAACCACTAGGACAGGTTGCAGTCTTAAATTGCCTAGCTGAATACATCATTAGGTGACCTAATGGCTCTTTAAAAAATTGGCTTCTGCAAACTCTTATCTTAACCATAATTTTGCTCCTGATTTTTCCAGAGCAGTTGAGTGTAATTTACTGAATCTCATTCCAAGGATGAAAACTGTCTCACAGAGGCTGCAACTGCTTCATTTGTTCCCTCAAAACAAGAGTTTGCAGAATTGCCTCTGTTCACCGCCTTTCCTGGTTGCTGTGCAGTTAACATCTGCTGCAGCCATCGCCCTCAGCAGGGCACACCTGTGGTACTGACCTCATCCCTGGCCTCTGCTAACTCAGAAAGCTGTCCCTCTCTCAGCAACACCACCCACTGGACATGCAAGAGCTAATTGGCATTCAGATTTTCAGATGAGGCATGTTAGCCAAGGCCTGCCAGCCTTGAGAACATACCGCCTCTGTTGGGCTTTTTTTTTCCTGGAAGGATACTTAAAAGAGCAGCAGCAAAGAAAGAGGAAGAGCAAAATTACTTCCTTCACAACCTGTGGAGATAAACAGAGATAAATGATCACCTTCCCACCGAAAGTAATTGCTGTAGAGAACCAAATTAATTATTTTTTATCTTAGTAAAAGAGGAAAACTTAAGCAATATTATAAGCGTGTTAAGAATGTGCGAGATAGACTTTTAGAGCACTCTTCTACATTTATGCTTATTGCATCCTTGTGGGCAAAAGGTAAGAAAATAGAAGGTTTCACTATTCATCAATTTTACTTGAGATCCTTCAGGCTGTAACTTTGTAAGCTCTGACTGTAGAACAAATAATATTTCAGAACACTAGGTAATGATCTGATGCCTAACATGTGAAAATTCAGTGGGACTCGCTAGCACATATATCTTTAATCTTTAAAAGGAGCAAGATGAAAATCAACAAAGGAAAAACTGCAGCTGATTGTAATACATGAATTTCTTATTTCACATGTCTAAGATCCTCCATAGTGCAGATTTTACATTCTGTGTGCCATACCTATCACATAACCTACACAATAAAGGAAAATGCACCTATTTAAATTGTGTGGTTTTGCTCTGGCATGTGGGTCTCAGATTTTCAGTATACATGAACTCATTAATCCTAATAAATTTTCTTATGGTTACTGTTGGGAGATGAGAATGAGTGGAAGAGAGAGAAGAGGGAGAAGGAAAGGAATTCAGGCCAAAAGGACATAGACCCTATTTCTCCCTTTTTCTGGTTGCAACTGGAGCCTATTCTCAAGAACAAAACAAGGCTTTTCCTTTAGAGGAGGAACAGAATTCTTGCAGTTCCATCTATAAGAGAGAGTTAAGCAAAAGTCACTCTCATTTGTACTCTGGTTGGAGATATGCTAGTTTAAATATAAAGATGTTGTAACAGGTTTTCTGACTTTGGATTTCCACGCATACTCTGCTGAATGAGTTGCCAGGACAGAATCTGACATAATTAATTTTTTAAGGTCATACCATCAGTTTAGGGTTGTAGTTAATTGCCTTTTCCATGCAAACTGCCGGTAGGAAGAAATCAGAGGATCAAGGATCTATTTGATTAAAATGACCCTTAATACATGGTGTTATTCTCCAGCAGCTGTGCCAGATTAACTCAAATACAAATGAAAGCAAATAGGCTGAAAACATCCTGCGCTTTGGGCACTGTGCTGCGTGCCAGCACAACAGAGCCTTTGTTACAAGGCAGAGCAGTGCTCTCACAACAGAGTTACTGCTTCCAGCTTCAGTCATTCCAATTCTAGAAAAATCAGCCTTCAAAGAAAAACAAACAAAACCCCCATACATGTCTACTGGACACCAAGTCATGGTGGCACTGGTGCCACTGATCTCAGGTGCCACCAGATGTGACACTGGCCATCCTGTGCAGCACCCCACAGGCCTGTAATACACCTTACCTCTTGCTCCACTTGCCACTGGGCACACGGAGGTGCTGCCAGGCACAGTCTTGCACCTGGTAGGCTGGAAATCCTCCACCTGGAGTGATTTACCTTGTTATTTGCTTTCACATCTCCCTGCAACAGATAGGCAATTGAATTTACTTGTAGCACAAAAATGAATGTGAGCAGTTAAGTTAATGCAATATCCGGTGTATTGGCCAGAGATGTAACATACAGAGCAGTCCAATTCATAAAAGGTATATACAGAAAATAAGCAAATAACTATATGCAGTGGGATAAGTATAGGCTGGCAGCAATGAATTGTAAATAAAATCTGTAGAATGTTTTCTATATGGAGCTTTCTGATCATGACAAGGTGGTATCATCATATTCACAAGCAAGAAGCAGAGGCATCTACTACTTTAAAACCTTATGTATTTGTCATACAGCCAGATTCATGTTGAAAAAACAGTGAAGAAAGCTCCTTCTGTGTTGATAAACAGTATCAGGAGGTTCGGAAAGTGAAAGTGATGGAAAAATACAAGCATTCAGTGCTCATTCAAAACATCACAGAAACAAACAAAAGATCTCCGGAATTCAGTACATGAACTACCGTTCACTGGCTTCTGAAGGTAAGCCACATCCACCTATTAGCATCAAGATTTGAAATACCCCTTTAAACACAAATACTAGGTTTTAATCCTGAACTGAGGAGTGATTGTTTCTTCTGAAAAAAATTACAACAAAGCCTTAAATTGTGCTCTTAATAGAATTTGGAACTCGAGTCCCAAATAGCCCGAACCCATGAGGTTTTGTTTACTGACTAGCACAGGCTGAAAGCCTGGCACTTTGTGTAGGCAGCACCTGGCAGGTTTTTGAAGGATCTATGTTTTGTTGTACTCGTGCTTATCAAAGGGTGTGTAAAACAATATTTTAAAAGCTTGGCCATAATTTTGAAGTTCTTTAATTATACATATAAAAGAGAAGTCCATTGTTTTATAAAAGTATAAGTGACGTGAGATACTGCAGTATGAAACTTTGCAAGATTCTGAAGAATCTGGATTGTTTTGTGGGTTTTTTCATGTGCTTCTTAATGCTCAGGTAGAAATAATAAAGTATCCCCTGATCTCATCATGTCCTTCCAGGTACAGAGGCTGTTGGATTGTGCTTCCTGAAGCCAACTCAGCAATGACTTTTATTACTTTCTTTAATTGCTTTTTATTTTCTGTGAAATACAGTCTTCATAACTTGGTCTTTCTTGTATAAAATAAAATAAAATAAAATAGGAGCCTAAAGGCTGCATTTTCTGAGAAATATTTAAAAGGAAGCAAAGCTCCCTGTGGTTAGTATTTTGCTGCTCAGATTTCTTGACTATGAACATTGTTTCCTTACAAATTTATTTCATCTTGTGAAGAGAAAGTGGTTTATGGCTGACAATAGACCCCAAGCATTTTCGATACAAGGGGGAGTGCCTTCCTTTCTGCACAGCACCAAACAGAACAAGAAAGTTGGTTCTGATGTCCTTCCCCTGTGGCCACAAACATGACCTGGGGTACAAGGGCAGGGATCTTGATCCTGTAGTGTCAGTCAGAAGGTACCCAGCAGCAGAATGGAGATGGGCATGTCTCAGGTCATGTTTGTGGCCACAGGGGAAGGACATCAGAACCAACTTTTTTGTTCTGTTAGGTGCATGTGCCATATCACTGAGCAGGTTCAGTGGGATGTTTGCAGCATACTCTGTCTCCTGATGGCTCAGTCTGATCAGTGATTACTGCTGGTGTTTACTGAAGAAAAGGAACTGTGCTTACCATACTAGTTAGTTATCACAGGAGGTATAACAGCTCTCAGAAGACATGACTCTGAAATGCTAACTATAGAAGTAACAGAGAGAGAGAGCTGATGGTCAATGATATTTTGAATTCTACCAATCACCTAATGTTCTTCTGGAACCATATTTGCAGCTCCATGATGCTTTCTTCTGCTTGCACCACAAAAAAGGAAAGAATGGGATTTTTCTAATGAGATTTGATTACCATCTCCCTGTGACTGCCTTGCTCTTCAGCCATGGAATTTATTAGCACTGCAAAAGCAGCCACACTCAGTACATCCATAATTTTTGCTTAGATTTCATTTCCAGCTTCAAAATTAACTAGTAGCAAAATGTTCACAGCATAAAAAAGGTTAGATGGCAATGTCAGTCAGGAGTTGAGAAATGAGTGTCCTGTACTGTAGCTGTTGCTTTGTGTGGTCTTAGAAAAGGGGAAGAAAAACACAGCTTTACAATTTTTGTGTGCATTTCCCATTACTGTGTGATTGTACATTCTAGCACAGTTCTGATATAATGATGTTACCAAGCATCTTCTTGAGAAAAAAACTCTTCTCTAAGTTTCTTCAAAGGGACATAATGGGGGTGTTTGGAAAGAGGATAAATTGACAGGAGTTTCCCAATAATAGCCTTTTCTCTAAGTCTATATAGATTATCTTTCTATGTTGACAAAAATTATTCATTTACACAAATAAGTAAAGGTTCTACATAGGTTCCTATTCATATGGCTTGAATTCTTGCATTTCCTACATTATAAACAGTTGTGCATTAACACTAATCACAATCATTGTTAGCAAAAGTGAATTGAAAGAGGATAAATAGTATGAGCTACTGTTAGAGGCAACAAGAGGCAGAGTTCTTCACTCTCAGAGAAAAGTAATTTTTAGGAGTGAGTGGCTGAGCTGGTTAAAATTCTTTGTATCTGCATGGATGTCCTTAGAGCTACCTGATTTTCTAGTTTATTATGTTCATGTAGAAGCTTTAAAATGTAATCCTTTTAGACAAAAAGAGCTTATTTTATAGAGATTCAGTATTATTTGATGTTCAATTACTCAGTATTCAGTGTTCACCCAGAGTCAGAAATTTTCTTCAAGACAGAAGAGAATATTATGTCTGAAAATCCAACCATTTTTCCAAAGAAAGTAATTACATCTGTAGCTATAATTAAAAAATAAAACAGCTTGGAATGTGTGGAGAATATTTCTCACTGCTCTATCAAAATTTTTGAGCACAAGCTTTACTTTAACGCATTTTGAAAGGGTCATTTCATATATAATGAAGTATGTTTGTCCTTAACTTAAATTATTTCTTTGCAATCTTTGTCAGCATGGCAAGGATTTTCAAACAAACACATCCAAAAGCCCTGGGAGCCTAATCACAGTACATGTTTTCTAATCCACAGAAGTGTTTTAAATCGCACTGATTAGTCCTTGTTTTGTTTTTTTTTTTGCATAGTTCACAGGTAGTTTGTAAAACTCTTCCTGTATTTTTTTTTCCTGCAAAATTGTGGGCAATCAGGCTACAACAGTTGTCTCAGTCATGGAGGTCACACACATTACAAACAGGTGGTTAAAGTCATTCAGACCACCTTGAGAATAAAGTGCCATTTAAATGGAATTTGCATAATACTGTCTAATCGAAACTGCTGATAATTTTCCAGTCTGAGACAAGTATTTCTTGAGCTTGTCATCTTTATAGTATTTGGTGTTATACAACAACTAAAATTTGGATGTAACTGCTGAGTACTAAATTAAGTACTTGGCACTTTGTCTTCTAGTACATGAACATAATTTCAGAACAGCTCATACTGAGAGAGAGGAAAAATAGGGCAGAGATTAGCAAAATCATGTAACAACTTTTACTTAATAAGGTAATACTGAAAACCTTTGATAAAAACAAATATTGTTAAAGAATATTATCATATACTAAGTTACTTTACATAAAACTTTGCAAAATGTGAAAATTTATGTTTCTATATATAAAAAAAAGAAAAAACCCTCTTCCCTTAGAGGCTCATAGCAAATTTTAGATAAGCAAATGATCCTTTCTAAAGAAAAGATAGTTAAGATCCCTCGCATTCTTCCCATGTACCGGTGAGCAGATTGAAAACACAATGTACTGTGAATTAAACTTTTAATTTTCTTTATCCTGACATAGCAGCAAAATGTCCTGATGAACCTTCCTTCTTAAAATTCATGAGCATGCTAAGCGTGTGCAGCCAAAGCCAGCACGCTTTTAAACCCTCTTTAGGATAAGCAAGCCCCAGATGTTTTCCCAGACTGGCCACCTACAAGCCTTCACAGAAAGAAGTCTTTATGCCTGCTGGTTGTTGCCACCAGTGCTAGTGCTGACTCTTCTATAAAACTTCCCCAGCACCCTCTCTAGCTCAAATGAAGTCCTTTTCTGAGCTCAGACTTGCTGGCCTGCTCAGTACCTGGAGTCTGCACTTCAGTGTTGTGCCATGAGGGAAGCAAGCAGCCCGCTCAGCTTTGCCTCCTGCTAACAGTAGAAACTTCATGATGCATTTCTCTGTTTAGGTTTCCTCCCCACCTTTCCCTCCTACCAAGCCCGCTCTGGGTTCAGCTCCAAGGGCTCTCGATGCACCCACCATTCTGCTACCCATGCCTCTGTTGGTACATGTCTTCTCCATGGGGGGCCATCTCAGACAGATTTTGATAAGCCCTAACTTTACTTTCACCTGCCCTTCTTGCCACTGCCTTTTGTTGTGTATTTTAATTTGTGCTGTCACACAGCGAGCCAGGCTGGAGGAATAACTAAGATCAAAACCAGCTTCTTTCCCTCCCTGCAAAGTTGATTTATCCAGCACTTCCATCAAAGGAAATATTCATCAAACTCTAGCCCGAGTTAAAAAGTAAATCTTTCCTGTTAAGTCATACATGCCCTTCCCTCACAGTACTCAATTGGTCCATTGTGCCTTTCCTGGTATCAACCCTTCTCTTCGTTTTCCTGCTGTCTGACAAATTTGATTAGCCAAAATTTTCTAAGCTGCTTCTGTGCCATTCTTCAAATGGTTTCCCCTTGATGCAACACCAAAGTTCAGGGGCTCTCCAATATTCCAGTTTTTGAACATGTCAACCTCTGTCAGAATGCTGCAGGTTATACCTATGCTATGGTATTTAGTAACACAGAAATGTTTTAACATGAACCAGAATTTCTCAGTTGCACAAACATTACCCTGGAAGTTATGTAGAACTTGTTCCTTCACTCTTTTTAATTTAAAACCCATTGTAAGAAATTAAAATATTTTTGATAGAACAGGAAGAAAAGTATTTTCATAATTCTTGTTTCAGTCCTGCTAAGCTTACTCAGTACAATTAGTACTCTTGTTTGAAGTTACCTACTCATGTGTATGAAGTTACTTGTTTCAGTAAAATATCTGCAGAAATAGACATACTTTTTTGCACCAGAATGCAAATCTTGTGTAGGTTGCCTCTGGTGACAAGGAGCCCTGTTCATCTCAAATACTTCTGTAGCTCCACTGGCAGGTTTGAACTTTAGATCAGCTATGAACCATATAAACATGTAAATAATATAAGACTTAAAAGCAGATTTCCATTTTTCAGCAGTCTTTTGGAACAGCACAATGAGCTGAATGAACAATGAGTCAAACCAACAAACCTGTCTTTGGATACCTCTGTTCTGTAAAGTGTCCATTTGAGTCCAGACCCAAGCTGTTCTAACCCAAGGCAGTTTACTTCCCAGAGCCAGTGTGTAGGATCGATCTCAGATCAGCTGAAAATGCACAGCATTTCTCTGCTCCTCACAGGGAGCACAACATGGATACACAGTTTGAAACATCCACAAGCAAAGCAAAACAGAAAACAAATGAAACCCTAAGTATTCTTGTAAAGTAAACCCTAAGTATTCTTCGTAAATCAAACATTGTATTTGGGTTTAATCCAAATTATGCCTTAACATTTCCTCCCTTGAATAAATTTAAAGTTTTTCTAGTCTGCACATTAACTAATATCTTTATTTTTATCAGTGGCCACCATGCATTTTTTCAACTACTTCTTTAGGCTTCCTAGGCAGAACAGGGCTCCCAAAGTTGTTATTAAACTACCATATCCTGAGTGCTGAGTCATTATATAATCTTTTAAAATATAATCTCAATTGCTAATTTCAGGTTTAAGTGCAAAAGGATAGATTTTTCTTACCACATCGCAAAAATCTATTTAAGACTCTCCATTAAAAGAATTGGAAATAAATTTTATAAAAGATGCAAAATATTTACCATTTGTTGCAGTAAAGGGATTGTACTTTTTAATAAGATCATATTCTGATTTTCATTATTATATTAGCAATAAACACCAGCAATAATGTATATATAATACTTATAACTAGGTTACATCCAATCATAAGGAAACTAAACAACATAATAGAAGAATTTTATTTTTTACATAGTTAAATCAATAAAGCAGCTCTGTTTATTGGTAATGAAAACAGGATGCACACAATTATCTTCCAAATAATTATAATATAGAAATAATACTTTTTTAATTCTAGCTATACATGAAACATGCACTTTCTTGCCAACAAATTTCACATATTTTTTGATGGAGAGGGGAATTATTTCATAGTGGTTTTGAAAGCTTAGGCATCTCTATGCCATTCCAGCAAAAAATTATTTTCTTTTTATTGATCTAGAGGTTTTCAGTTGCTCGGAAAAAGGAGGAGGCTGCAGAACTGTTTGCACAGGAGGAAAGGGAAACAGGAGTTATGTCTACGTTATTTGTGAATTCCACAATAAAATAAGGCTGATGGTTCAACTTTAATTCTGAAATTTTGTAAAAATAGCTATAAATGAGAGTAGTGCACAAGCATAATGAAGATTTTGTTTATTTTGGTTGTTTCAAAAGAGGAATAAAAAATAAAAAAGCTTTATGGCAGGAAAACTGTGGTGGTGGAACCTTGTGCACAGGGGAGAGCAAGGTGTGCTAATCAGCTTCATATCCTATGCTCAGATCCCTGATGGAGCAGCTAAGTGATAATCCTTTCCTGTGCAGCACAGGAAGATATCACTTTCAATCTGGACATCAATATGAGAAGTGTAATGACAATTCAGAGCTGGTGCTGATAATTGGCTAGAGGGACTGATTTATGAGGAAATGGCATTGATTAACATTTGCATTTAGAGAACTTTATCGGAGAGGATCACAGTGCTGTGCTGATGTTAGACCAACATTTTCAAAAGCAAGCATGAAGGGGCTGCTGTGCTCCTGGGGCCTCTGGTAGTCAGCAGATTTTCTGAGCAGGTGTTCAACAAAGCCAAAGCCTGCTGAACACCCTTGTGCTAAATACTCTGGGAGGAAGTGGTGGGGATTTAGTTGAAGCACCAGACACATTACTTTTATTTGTAAAAACACTCAGACAGCCACTTCACTTTATTTCCATCCAGGTGCCTCTGATTTAAACAGCTCAAAGGCATAAATAAAGTGACAGGAGTGAAGGGTCATTAGAGTTGTATAGACACTACTGATCGTTCAGCAGTCTGTGTACTTGGAACCTCTAACAGAAAAACAAAACAAGCTCTCTGCCACCACTTCCCCTAAAACCTCAGGAATAATGTTAATTTAAAAAAAAGTCTGAATATGAATGGCCCTATAATAGATGAAAGAATGCAGGAAGAAAGAAGTGGATATCAAGAAGGTTGGATGAAACTGAAATTAGGAACTGTCATTCAAAGGGAAGTTACAGCTGCAGAGTCACATTCACCACCAAAGGCACCACCAAGGTACAAAGAATATTGTGGACAGGGAAGATGCAGGTATGTGATTAGATATAAAATATGTCCACACTCTCAAAATGGTGAGTGAAAGTCACTGTGAACTTTCCATGATTTTACCAAAAACTGCTTGGAAGACAAACAATTACCAACAGGATGAACTTGAGAAGGGCTTGAAAAAATAAATCATTTAGGGATCAGCTACGCTTTTAAAAGATTTATGCTGTACATTCATGCTCCCATGGTTTTTCCTACCCCCACCAGCAAATACCTCCTGTTCCTCCTCCTGTTACACAGAGTTGCAGGAGAAATGTTAAGATTGTGAGAGAATGAATGGGAGTGCCTGGAACGAAGGGCAGGAGAGGACATGAGGGCCCACAGGTTGTTGGAAGATTAGTGGGTCATCAGGATGCCAGCAGACTGTGCAGATTTTAACCCAGGTGAGGAGACAAAGGAGGGTGAGTAAATCCCAATGACTCACAGAGCCGGGATAGGATGGAGAGACTGTCAGCTCCTAAATGGTGTATTAAAGGCATATCCAAAATCAGCACATGGAACTCATTCAGAAGACTGAAGAAACTGAAGGAAAGCTCAGCATGCAAATGCAAATCAGCTCAGCTAACAGGAGAAAGGAAATAATATCTGCTATAAAAATAGAAAGGTATTATAGAGCCTTTACATGATTTTCCATGGCTTATTCTGTGGAATAACTAATTTGTATTAATGGAAATGAAGACATTGCAAAGCATTATGAGATAACCTTGAAGAAGGAGAGCTCAGCCTCAGCACACAACTAGTGAGATGGGTTTTTATGCCCTAACATAGGACCAAAGGCAGCTGTGACTTAGGAATACTCACATAATCAGAAGATCTGGTACATAAAAAGACTTTGTGCTGCTGCTGCTAGTAATTATAGTTTGCTTTTATTTTGAAGCAGATGCATATAGGTCATTGCTTTGGTGAAATACATACTTTGGTAATAAATTTCAAATCTCTCAGGTTCTCATAATTTAACCATTGTTAATTATTTAGCAATTATGCTGATGAAAGGTTAAAAATTATTGCAGAGGCATTTCTTCAGTCAGGGAAAGGAGAAATGGTTTAAAATTAAATCCTTGCAGTTAGTGCTAAATGGTAATGATATGCTGTTTTTATATTACTGGAACAGTTGATTACTTAGAAACTTCAACATTGGAAAGTGGTCTAGAAAAGTGTGGTGAGCTAAATAACAGACAAACATTCCCACTAGTTCATGATAGAGGCCTACAGAAATAGAGTTTACAAATTAATATCTTGATGACCACTGAAAAACCACAACATGAGGTTTATATGTTGAGGTTCCAACATAAAGTAAGTAGAGACTACAGATATGAGTGTTAAGAGAAACTTTACCTTTCTAAGAAAGAACAAGATGTATTTTCATGCATTACTAATGCAGCAAGTCATGCATATTTAAATGAAAAATAAAAGTAAGCTTTGTCAATAGTAGGTGTAGTATCTTTTAAAAATAATACCTGAACTACAGTAAGTTCTGTTAAATTGCAGGTTTTCTTCTTCTATTTTTTGAAATTTAGCATAGTTTAAGGAGCATAAGTACCATGTCCTATGAGCCATTTCAGATTGCAAAAATGAAAATTAAATCTATTTAATTTCTCCCATAAACAATAGCTAGTATCCAGGGCACACAAAGAAGCCTGCATTTCATGATTCCTTCTCCTCTTTAAAGGAAAGTCAGAACAAATGAGCCAAGGCTCATGGCTCAAAATTAATAACTCCAGAACATTTTAGAGTAAGAGCAAGAAAGCATCTCAAAGCCATCAGAGATCCCTGTGAAGAATATCCTGCCAAGCACTCACACTTAGAATGAGGCAGGTGTATTATAAGCACCTTTACCAATTGCATACCTGACCCCAGAGAAAAGTATAGGAGAGAAATGTAGCCTGCTCACACAAATTGCTCTCAGATTGCCAATCACTTCTGGTGCCTCATTTTAGGCATTATAAAATCTCCACTGAAACATAAGCCACTCTTTTGGGTATGGCAGAGGCATTTAACATAATTCTGCATGCTGTAAACAAGAGTGAGGCAATTGATGACCTTGTACCTGTTAGAAACAGCTAGAGCATGTGTTCAAGCTGTAGTTAGAGGAGAGATATCAGCACATATAATCTAAGAATAAATGTGAAGATTCAATAATGCCTTGCAGTATATGGAAGTATGTGGGAGCATATGGAATTTCTCAAACATTTCTGAGTATTTATGAGAGCTTAGTATCAAAAGTTAACTGCAACATATTTTAGGAAATACTGTGTTTATGAAGATGGGGAAATCTAACCTACTGGCAGCAAAAATATATGAGTTCTAAGTTCAGAAGTTTCTAATAAACACCAGCTTAAATTTATACCCTGGAACTTGAAAATATAAAACTAAGTGAAGTAATTATTCCCATTTGCAAATGCCAGATGAACTTAAATATTAGAAAAATATTTCGCTGAGGTAGGGAGGAAGAAGCATTGAGGGAGAAGGGAGGTATTTAATACATCCTTCTAGAAGCGTAAGCATATAATGTATAGTCCTCTTTCATCTCTTGTGTTGGGCCCTGTGGCTGTTATTTCATCCTGGGGTTACACCTCAGTCTTGCAGGTTACAGCAGCTGGGTTGGGGGATGTGTTCCCTGCACTGATGAGGAACAGGGCCCACAGCTTCTGCAGCTCCATGGGTCCAAAGCTGATCATTGTTTGCCATCTCTGCTGGTGGCTTTAGCCACTTAGCTCGGGTGCCCTGTTACTCCAACTGCCCTTTGCAGTTCCAAGCTCTCCTGAGTTATCCCTGCTGCTGTGCTCCTGCTCCTCAGTTCCCTCTGCTCTCCAGCAAGTTTGCCTAACACACAGGGCTATCTTTGCTGGTCAGAAGAGGCTTGCTAAATATCTCCCTATCCTGCTTTGTCAGTCTTCAGCATTTGCACCCTGAATCACAGGGTGAGCTGATTTGCCCTCATGTCTGCTCAGGATTGCAACTGCACAATTTCACTCATGTTGTGATGCATCTGCTTGTTACAAAGAGAAATACCTCACCTTGTACACCAGCAGCAAACTATGTCTTAGAGCTGTTCCTCTGTTCCTCCCCTCTTGCCAGATATTAACAGTTCTCCTCTTCTGGCAGGAAGGCAGCTCTTCCTTTCAGGACACAGCCATCAGGACTGCATTTATCTAAAATGAGAGAAAACTGTAACCCATCTTCCTGGTTTTTTCTTCAAACAGCAAAAGAACAGATAAAAATAAATGGGTTTGCTGAAACCTTATGTGGACATAAACTGTGGTGCAGGTTAAGAAAGTCATTTCGGTCATAACAGTAGAGTTATCATAACATTTTGTTGCTTTTAATGAAAACTTTCTGCTGCATTTATATGAATAAGGGTAATTTCTTTTAAGCTGAGTTGTGTCTGTCTGTATTCCTCTGTGATTTCTAACATCCAGAGTTTCAGGGCAAATATATCTGAACTACACCATACCCTTCCTTTTCTGTTTCAGCTTGGTTTGGGGTTTTTTTTTTGTTTGTGGGGGGTTTTTTTGTTTGTTTTTTTTTTTCCTCACTGGGTTTTTTCTTTGGTTGGTTTTTTGCAGGGGAGTGGTTTTGGGGTTTTTTGGGGGGGTTTTGTGGAAGGTTGTTTTTGTTTTAGTTTGGTTTTTTTAAAATGTATTAGACAATCCAAAGTTCTTCAAAGTTCTGATAGATGTTTTTCAAGTTTTTGTCTGCCTCTCAGGGTGTTCATCAACTCTGAACACATCCCTCATTCTTACCCATGCTCAAAAACTCCCACCCATTTTTACTTTAGAAACCATTCCCACTTGAGGGTTGTGGTTTTGCAGGCATGTGGGGGTTTTGCAGCATGGTTTGCTTGGGTTTTTTTGGGATACAACATCTTTAAAATCAAAACAGTTACCCATTATCTGGGAGATGTCAGACATTAGTGACTTGTAAGTAGTATTGTTTTTCTGGGGTCATTAAAGCACATACAGGTGCAAGTAGCAGTTTCAGGTGAGTTTTTTTACATTAATTAATTTATCTGTGTAAACCTCTATCAGAAGGTGTTTTCCAAACCACAAACTAGCAGTACCTGCTGAGTACCTCACAGGTGAGGCAAGATACCTAAAATGAGCCCCATTTGTAGGAGCATGGAAATTAATGAACCTATATTTCAAGGAAAAATAAGCCCAGACCTGTGTTATCTTAAGCTTGGTATCCATGTGTCTCTGAAGGTGCCCAAGCCTATGAAATTACCTCTGCTGGAAATCAGGAGAGCCATCAGTGTACTCAGTAAGGAAATCCTCCTCCCCACAATCCTCAGAGCTAGATCTAAAGTATCCTCTCAGCCCCAAATTACTGTCTAAACACAAACTGCTAGTCAGCACTCTGGGAAGGGTGCTGTGTGCTGTGAGTGGCTTTTAATCTACTTCTCTCTTCCCACACACTCTATTCAAACATTTTCTATTTGCCTCATAACACATAAAGCTTGGCTGCCTTCACAGTATAGAGTGGGGCTGAACTATTTCAAATGCCCACAGGACTTCAATTTTTCTCCTTGCTCCTCTGCAATGATTAATGCTTTGGAAAGCACAGCTGCCCTGAGTGACTGGAGCAAAACCCCACATGTCTGCAGGCAGCTGTAACCAAGGACAGGAGCGGAATCACTAAAGCTCTGCTGACTGGAGTGTCCAATCAATAATCCATGGCAAAAGCATCACAAGCTATACAATATTCCATAGACCTGACAGTGGTATTGCTAGCAGCAGGATCCCTCAATGCAAATCCAGCTCTGGAGAATTTGGAATATTGGGAGGTTTGTTTTTCAAAATACCTGCTTGGTATCCACACTGCAGAAATTTGAAAGGGAATTTGTTGGGTGCATTAATTTGGATTGCTCTGTCTCCATAAAACTAGAAGAAAAACTCTACTTGAAAATTAACATGAATATAAATTTTGATGTCATTAAGAGGATTAAAAATATACATGAGATTTTCACACAGCCTTTTACTCCTACAGGAGTAAAATCATATGTGCCAGAAGACTGTCAAACAAATATATTAATTACAGAGTTGTAGTTATTTTGTAAGAATCCTCAGACTCATGTATTTGTCACAAATGTGTAATTTAGTAGGCAAGGACAGATAGAAGAGTGATATTCTTTGGGGAGAACCTCAAGGTCACTTTGAACCCTTGAGATGCATTTGGGATCATACCATGGAAACTATCTGCTTGTAGGCAAGGCACTTTTCAGTCTGGTTACATGCAGCCTCATCCCACAAAGATACACATCACTGTGCATCAATGGTATATCAAGGCTGCATGGATTTTGGTAGCAGAGTTTCGGCAGAAATCCCTAGACAATCCTTAGTGGGAAACCCAGTGACCTCAGTGCTAGGTATGGGGCTTATGCATTCTATAATTCTGGTGGTTGTTTTTATTTTCTCGTTTTCCTTTATTTTAGTCTCTTTCCTAATACCGTTCTCTGTTTGTCTTCTGCAAAGCTATTTCTGTCCATCTGTGTTCCAAACTTTCCCACAATCTTTCTTTTCTTCACTTCTATTCCTCTTTCTTTCTACATATTTTCTCAAATTTCTTCATTTATAGTTTCCACATTTCTTATTCCCTTAACTTGTGGTTTTTATCCTTTTTTCTCCCCTTCTTTTGTGCTTCTTAAGTCTCAGAGAGTTGTATAGCTACTTCTTGAGCCCCTTTAAAAATAATTCCTTCTTTGCCAGCTCTGTCTCTGCATTGGCCTTAACTAAAATCTCATTGGTTAGATGTTAATTTGTTAGCTTGTAGAGAAGCCAAGTACACTGATGAGTCAACCTCACACATACAAACAAAGAAAACCCCAATTAGATTCTTTAGCTGTAACTAATAATTTAACACCACACGGATTAAGTTTTAAGAACAGACTCCTGATAAGCACCAGAAGTCTTCCTGGCCACCTCTTCTAGCAGTCATCATTTGCTTGAAGTCTCCTCACAGTACTCACATTTTTTTCTGATAAGTGCATCATCTCTCTGAAACTACTGGCATTGCTACAAATATATTTGCTCATGGAATGACAGCCACAAGCAATTCTGATAACACTAAATTAGCAGGAGACTGAAAAAAATGTGCTTGTCAAACACCTTCCAGTCCCACTCCCTTTCTCTGAATGTTCAGGCAAGGGAATGTATTTTTTTCCTCCTTTACTCTTCTGTGATTTGCATTTTCATTTACTAAGTGTATTACAATGTCCTGTTTATCTTGGACTGCAGCATCAAGATCTTTGTACATTTTATTCCCTCCAGTAATTTCCCAGGCAAGTATTTCCCCACTTCACCTATCTGGTAAACAAAGACAAAAGATTTCTGTAATGTAGAATAGCAGCAACTGTCCTTAGAGAAAGCCAAAATCTTTTTAAAGAATAATTAATTTTCTGGAAACAATTAAACAGAATGACATTGTGTATGTGAACATGTGTTAGCAAGAAATAAAAGTTTCAAATTGTATAAGCTCTCTCCTAGTTGATTGAATAATCAGAAAAAAAATCCCAAACAAAACAGTTGAATGTATTTCAGGATCCTCATATACCATTAGTTTACGCCCCCACCCAGGATTTCTGCAACCACTAAACCCTGATAGTCCTCTTAAACTGTTTCCCACTTCCAAGCACTGTATGCTTGGGGCTGGGATGAAAGATTGCCATTAATATTCAAACACAGCTTCAACCCAACCCTGCCCCCAGCAGTGTGCTTAGGATGATACATAATGTGTTCCCTTAAGCTAGAAATAGTCCATTATTTTGACTCCTCACTCACCAAAAAGAGCATGCAGGAGGCATGTATGCTTTTAGCTGCCACCTCTCTGCTTGGTGCGGGGTTTTCATTGTGTGGCACCATCCATCCAAGAGGGCTTGCAGGGAGGCTTCAGCCTCTTGGGAACATTGCCCAACCCTGTTCTTCCGTTCAGCCAATGATGGCTGTTTCAGCTCTCTTTAGTTCTGTGGCAGAAAAGGCTCTCTTGGAGCTAATCCAAAATTTCTCTCATGATCTTCAGCTTCTGGAAGAACCTTCACTTTGTTTGGAGTACTTCTGGTTCCTACTGTTATGATGGCTCAAAAGTATCAGTAGGGAAGGGCTGAGCTGAAAGTTGATGCAGTTGAAGCTTTCTGAGGGCTGACTTTCTCTGTGTGCCAATAACTAAGAGCAGAGAGCACTTCTCTGTGGTTTTACCCCATCAGGAGTTCTGGGTAAATAGTTTATGCAGATGGGCTAGCTCCCTTCCCATTATTCTCCCTTTCTGTGAAAGATGAGAGTCATGCAGATTCAGAGCGTGGTACTTATATGAAGTTTTATGAAATGATATTTTTCTGCTTTAGAATAAAACCTGTCAGAAGGAAAAACAAACAAAAAACATTACAGGAGTTAAAATTCCCGCAGCTGCATCCAAGTATTTTTTAAAATGTCATTATGCCTCCAGAGCTCACACAATGTTGATGGTACTGTGCAGAGGTGCAAAGCTCTTTAGCTGAATCACTCTGTTATCAGATGCCATGTGCTCTGTGAAAACAAAGTTTGTGTTGATTCAAGGTCAGACAAGTTCCATCAATATTTGTCTCTTACTGACTCATCCAGAAAGTACCTTCAAGCTTTAAACTGGTCAACCAGAGGTACATTTGAGTGCATTCTCTCAAATTTCCTCAAACATATATAGTGCTTACTTCCCTTTCTCCACATCAGCATCCCCATGAGACATAAGCCATCCTCCTCAGTATCCTCCCATCTTGGTCTGTGTCATCACTTGTAATGTCAAGAAGCAGTTTCAGCTGTAGGATCCAGGCTGACAGAACACACTCTTTCCCCACATGGCTCTGCATGCCTGTGAACAGCGGTTGCCACATTTGTTAGGGGAAAAAATGTGATTTTTGTGATTTTGCTTAGTGTCCTCTGAGCCATATGATTCTTTTTCAGGTCTTCCTGCCCACTTATTTTTTCAGTTCAGTTTTGACTCTGTGGCTCCTTCCCTTAACATAAGGAATGAGCTTTTAGTTGCAAGTGTTTCTTAAGCCCACTCATTCCAGGAATTTTTTAGCAAGGCACCAAGATTTTTTCAACTGTTACACTGCATACATTCTCTTTCCCACTTTAGGAAAATACTGAGATTACTAGTTGCTTTATCTACTTTTATCTTTTCCAACCCAAAACTTTGTAATCAAAGGTATTTGAAAAACAGCTGGAAAGAGAGCAGAAACAAGTCATATTTGATTAGGGCTGGCGCTGTCCAAATATAGCTGTACTTATTCTGGGCCAGATCCACTCTGAGTCTTGTGGATTTACAGGCTCAGCTCAGCCTGGTGATGTTTGTGCCATGCTGTCTTCCACGATATACAGATATATTCTCCCTCACCCTATAGCTGTGCACAGCAACCCTTTCCATGGACAGTATGCTCTTCTCCCTGCTTCACTTTCAGAGCTGCTTTTGTGTCACTCTCTCAATACAGTGGCCATCTTTATTTTTCTGTACTTTTAAAACTCAGCCTGACTGTTAGCATTCTGTTGGCATATCTGGCTCATTGCCCTTAAGCAACTCCTAGCCCAGGTTTCTGGTCTTTGCTCCTTTCCTGCACTGCATGGGCTGGGACAGGCAGTGTTTCCTCCAGGTGCAGCTGTGTGGCTCCTGCTGGGCTTCCTGGCTGCTGCCTGGTCCTTACTCTACCATCAGCAATAGCAGATGATTCCTCTTCAAAATATTCTTCACTGATTTTACTAAAAATGTCATAACCACTCTTAGTTGTGGCAGAAAGATGAACCTACACACTAGGCTGAACCATAGGAATTAATGGGAGTATGAGTCCACTGCTTAGCAGATTTATCATAATGGAAGCAATTTTAATCCCTCTTGAGCCAGTTTAACCAACACACAAAAGATTCTGTAGCTAATTAAGCAGGTCTCTGTACTATTCAGACCCCAATAAATATTAATATGATGTCCTAAAGAATGAGGTTTATGTTCCTGAATCATACATTTATTAAGTCAAGATTTGACCTTTTTGGAGATTATACAGGCAAACTCCTTCACTCTCTGCAAACACAGGCAAAAATCAATCTCCTGCAAGCATGCCCTAAAAGAATTCAAATGCCACATCCTACACTAAATGGACCCATTTGATTAAACTGGATACAAAAAGACAAAATAAATGGAACTATCTTAACCTAGCTACAAAAAGTTAAGAATTAATACAATATCCACATCTTTAAAATGCCATTTATTAGTTTGGAATAATGTCAACAGTTACAATTCTTCTGTTCTTCCTACATTAAGGGGATAATATATATAATTGCTATATGTGATTGCTGGTAAAAATCTACATTAACATCGTGCTGCAGATACAATGTCAAACACACCCAAATTAGTAAATGCTAAAATGAAATCTATCAGTAGAGAAATCATTCCCTGTCACATAGACATTCTGCTATTTTCCTCCCAAAGTAATGATCAGCAGGTTTTTAACTCTTGCACTTCACACACAATTCCCTTACACCGAGGAGAAACTGATAACAAAGATAGTGAACACAGCATGGCACCCTGTCTGCCAAAGGGTGACAGGGAACAGGGAAGGGTTTGCTTGCTGTGAAGATTCCTGACTGCCCAGAGCCCAAGGGGGATGCAGTGCTCAGGGAAATGAATTCAGAAAGGACACCTGTGACACTTGAATGACATACAGAGTAGCTGTGCAGAGCCATGAAAATGAGATGAGAGATTTCATTTCACCTCGAGAGCCACATGCATTACTTTCCCATAAAGCTTTGGCTAAAGCTCTGGAGTGCTGTACTGACAAAAGCAAAGAGAAACTGCCATCCTCCATGGGCAGAAGTATTAGAAACTGGCCAGTGATAAGACTCCTGATCTACAAAGAAATATTTACAGAAGATGACAAAAATGAGGGTCTATGATCTTGCACCTTCTCGCCTACCCTGTGTTAGCCTGAGCGTGCTATGAAGGAAACCCCACCACAGGTGGGACAGGTGTGACAAGACTGCCTTATGTCATATTCCATGGGAGAGATAGTCCTCTGGTAATTGATCCATCTGAGAGTAATGCACTCCTCCCAAATACTTTCTTCCATTGCCTGACACAATGTATGAATAGCTGCAAAAATTTGGGATAAGAAAAAACTTTTGTCTTTTATCAGGCCGTCATTACTTTCGTTATTGCTCTTATTTTACCGAAAGACTTTTTTTTTTCCCTTAAAAAGAAAGACCACCACAGTAATCAGATATGCCTATTGCACATCTGCAGCAATACTGCTACAGTTACTTAGCAACCAGTGAGGATTAAAAAAAGAAATTATGTAAAGGAAGAGAAAAATTAGAAGCAAATTGAGCTGAATAAAAAGAAAGCAAATACCATATTAACATTCAATGTGCATAAATACATGGGGCTGTCTTTGCTGCATGCACCACCAACTGCTGAACACTGTTAAATCAGCTTCTGTTATTTAAAATCAAAGCTCAGTCTAACTTAGATTTGAAGATGTGTTATCTAGAATCTTATGAATTTATCATCTTCTCTGTTTCACATTAGGGGCAGAAAGATGCAACAAAATGAAGAATGGTATGTTGACCAAAAGCTTTTTGAGGTAAGTACCATGCCTGTCACTGAGAAGAGAAAGCAACCTGAACAAGAATAATTTACAAGGAGTGAAATTCTGCTCCCTCTATTGAAAAAGAATAACCACAAACATTCACGAGTTTTCTGGAGGTTGGAAACCTGGCTAATGTGGAAGGAAGCACAGAGACACCTCTGCTGGCCAGTGGGTTTCATGAACACTGTTAAAATCTGCTCATATGGACAAACATATAATCCCCTTCTTGCTTGACTGAATCCCTCTTCTTCTTCACAGCTCCCTACCAGCTCAGGCAGGAGTTAAAGTTTTCTTTGATTTACTTTAAAAGTTAAAAATCTCATGTACATTCTGGCATGGAGCAAACATAATGAAATTTCTATATGTTTGCCAATCTAACATAAATTTATGGCATGGCTTTTATAATTTAGGAAGGAATTAATCACATTTTGAAAGAAATTACAGTCTTTACTGAAAGTAATGATGCTATGAATTATCACTCAGATTCTCAGCGGGAGGTAATTATGTTTATGGTAATTAGAAAAGTGTAGCACTGCAGTTTTCTTTATAAGTTAGCAGTGTTTCATCAAGAGGCCATATTATATATATCACCTTCCAGTGCAAGGAGAGTCTTAAGTATAAAATATCAGGGACCAAAATTTGTTTCTGTACTTAATTATTACATTATCTCTTACAAATTTATACAATACATTTATACAATACATCTATACAATATATATTAAATTTCAGCAAAAATTCTGGCAGTTACAACTCATTAATAGTTTTCTGTGGATTAAATGCATCAAAATGAAAAAATCCAGTATTTTCTTTCTACTCAAATACCCTTTTGTCAGTAAACCCCACATACTTCCTGGCCTTTGCTTTCATATTTGTTTGCAGGTAAAACCAGTTAAAGGTAAAACATCCCTCAAAAATGCTCTATTACCTTAATTCTTTTCAAAACTTTGAAACAAAAATCCATAGCATTTAATGTGGTGCATGTTGGCCACTACCATATCCTACATTACCATAAAAAAAAGTTTTTTCTTGTCAAATGCAAGAGAGAAATTAAAGGGTCATTTTCAAGAATCAAAGAGAGAGAAAAATAAGGTCAAAAAAGGATTGTGGGCTAGGCTTCTCTTGATCTTAAATTTCAGTTGAGCATCAAGCATTTTAAAGGGAACGTGTGTTCATTTGCACTTGGCAGGATAAACCCTCTCTCAAGATGCTGGTGCTAACCAGTGCTCAGCATTGATATCTGCACTCTGCTCTTATCACAGCCCATTGCTGCCAAAAGAAGCTCTCATCACCTTTGGACTTTACAAATGGCAGTTTCCCCCCCAGTTTGTCCTGGAGAGCAAGGAATGCCATACAAAGTTCCAACAAGGTGGATACTTGTAGTTTACCGTAAGCAGAGGAGTGGAACAGGATTGCAAAAGCTTGGATGAAAATGTGAGCGTGTTAAGAGGTTCAAATGAAGAATATCAATGCATAACCATCTCTTCTTTCAGCCTTTGACCACTGCAGGAATTGTCACTGAGCTAGTGTAGGTGTGAAAGGCTGACTTGTGTATTCTCTACAGCAGTGGCAAACATGAAAGTCTTGCTGTGAGATGGAACAGGGCAGGTCGAGTCCTTCACAAGAGACACCAGCAGCTGACAGGTTGACTTTCAGTGGTCATCTCAGTCCCACACATCTCTAGCCGCTTGGGAGGGAGATCTTTCCTATGATTGCATCTTGGTTTAAGTCATGCATTTGCTACCTTTCCAATGTAATCATGTGAAGTTTTTTCTCAGAATTTTTATTTTTCCTTTTGTTACTTGCAGCTGGATTAACCCTGAAAGGCCTGAAATTCAAATTTAACTCCAAGAAAACAGAAACAGACTTCCATATAAACTGGTAAATAAAGTATGAATATCCTAGTGGGAAACAGGTGCTTTTCCTGGACTACTGAAGCACAGAGAATGGTTTGAGTTCTGGGCTGGCTTTCTGCCAGTCGTGTTTAAAGCCCAGACTACCTGCAGCTGCTTTTCTTCTTGCTCTTTAAGAGAATTCATTATCTCTTCTTCACATCTCCATGCCTCACTCCAAACCTTTAATTTGGAGAAGGATACAATAGACTGTTAAACTTTCCCACTTACTTTAGGATGATAAGGTTTGATGACTCCAGAAGCAGTAGGAAGAATCCCAAAAGCTTAATGGGCAAAAGCAGGCAGGTCTTTCTGGAAGAAAGATGAGATGGTGATAGTTACATGGAGTGCCATTTCTACTATTACCTGTTATCCTCTATTCTTCTGTCCAGTTCATTTCCCTCCAGAGGCCTCCAAGTAGTTTCTTATGTCAATTTATTTGTCATATGCCCAAACTGTAGGTTTTCTGGCACGAGATCATCTTTCCTGTGTGCAAGTAATAATGAGAACAGTGAAGGCCTGATTGCTGACTCGGACCACTAGAAATAAAAGTGCTGGTAAGAAATGCTGTGGAGAACATTGAGAGTAGTTTAGACTATCACAGAAAAGCTAATGCTTCAGCCTCACACAGAAGTTCTGATTTCCCAACACTGTACATTCAAAGAAAGAAAGCATGATAGGTTGTCATCTAAACTATTTACAATAATTTTCTTATGTTCTTTGTATTTAATGTAAGAGATTTCTTGTCTATTAAAGTTGATTCCTGTCAGTAAATTTGAAGTAGTGTCTTTTGACCTTGGAGGAGAGGCTGAAATGCTTTGCTGCAGGCACACAGAGTCAGCTTCCTACCTGAAGGTATTTCATGTGAAATCATTTCCTGTTCAGAGGAGAGGTGCAGAACTAGAGACTAACAACGCTAATTTCTGGTGGCCAGATATGACTACTTCTCTTAAAAGTTAAATTGCATGAAAAAAATCCACCTGGGGTTTCATAAAAGTAAAGTGCCAGGCAGAAGATGTTTTTCAATCAACTCTTCATGCCCAGCGCAACAATTTTCACAGTATGTGTGATAGACACTGACTCTTGCAAAGAGCTTGTGACTTTTTGAAACCCTTTGGAATACAGCTGGGTAGAGATCACTGCTGAAACCCATGGTTCACTTAGAAAAATGTCAACTGCAGTAGCTACTCTTCCAGTGTCAGGGATTCTAGGATTTGCTGTTGGTATTTGAAGGATAGTTAATAAGTCCTGTGTTCAAGACAACCTTTTTAGTCAATGCAAAAACTGTGTAAATTATGTTCTTTGAAAGACTGACACTTAAAAGGACTTAATGATTTAGTTCAGAACCATTCTATTTAATGGGCTGATGATTTAAGCCTTCCATAGTGGATGAATCATAAATGCTGAAACCTAGTACAGTTTTAGTTTTACTGTTGTGATGGGCATCTGTACTGAGCCAAGTATAAATAAAAGAATCCAAGTGACTGTGCATCATAAATATTTATTTCCCAAATTATGTTTCCCTATCCATCAGGCAGACCTGGGACTGATGCTGAAAAATGTATTTGCAATAAACCCTTCCAGCAGCTGCAAAATGAGCAATGGGGACATCTTGGGGTCTTTATTAATTTAGAGGTAGCAGGAAAGGGAGACTGAGTTTCTTAAAACTGTGCCCCAGCAGCTTTCCTGACACGTTTTGCAACATAAGCCAGACAGCTGTTCTCGTCTTTCCTGCAGACAAAATAAAGATGACTTTTCATATCAGTGCAACTTATTTTTCAGTTTACAAGCTGTGCCTCTAAGTCAAGAGCTGCCCTCAATGGTGACTGTCTGTAGATATCATTTCTGTGCTACCAGGTATCTGGCAGGAAAAGGAGCAGAAAGGCTGAGAGAAGTTGGTGGTCCTGCCAGACGTCTAGTCTGAGGAAAGCTTTTTACAATTACTATTAACTCTTGAATTACTGGTATTTTCCACAAAAAAACCCAGTAAATTCTTGATGGAAATACATTTATTTAACAGGAAGGCCACAAGCCGTTGTTGTTATTTGAGCTGTTGGTACCATATAATCTTTCACACTGGGGACTTCTGGGAAAAAACCAGCAAATACGCCACTCATCACTCTTGGTTTCTACTTTTTGCTGTAATGTATTTTTAACAGCTTTAATTATTGTTTGGCTCTTGTACTTGAAGTGTTCTCTATGAGTCAGGCTAAAACTTAACACACATTAAATAATAAAGAGAAGCAGCCAATTAGTAAAAATGCATCCGAGTACTGTGCAATGCAACCATCAAGCAGCTGATACAGGATGTTGGATGTAATTACTGGGGCTTAGATGTCAAATCATTGAACAAAGCAGCAAATCAATGAGCTGTGCTTATACAGATTATTAACATCGAGAGTGGTGAGGGATCTCAAGGTATCAGTCAACACATTCCACTGCAGTGAGTCATTTTTTGGCAAAAGTTTGCTGAGGAATTGTGTAATCTCCTCTGTTGTAGGTTTTAAGAACAAAGCCTTCACAATCTATGCCAATGCTTAGTCACCCCAACCATGAGGGGTTTTTTCCTAACATCTCGTTTAAATCTTCCTGGAATTTACGCTCACTACCTCTTGTGCTCAGTTAGCACAAAGAACATGTTGCTTTATTATTTTCTGCTGGAATCCTTCACAGACTTGGCATAGAGCAGATGTTGCATGGGGGCTGATGAGGGCTGCACCGCTCCCTTACCCCATCCTGTGCAAGTCACTGCTCTTGCAGCTCCTGTCCCAGCAGCAGCAGGGCTGAATGGGGGGCTGCAGCACAAGATCCAGTTCAGCCCTAAGGCCAAAACAGATCTCTACATATCTAAGCCAAGACAAGGGCTCTCATTTACCTCTCCTTACTCATTAGCAAAAATAACTAACTCTTGCTTTAGCTGGAGCTTGGACATAGACTTTACTTGCATATTGTGAGAATATTAATATTTTATTTCTTCTTCACTATTTTTTTTGTGTGTGACCTATTTGAATAATATAATTATAAAATAACTCCACATAAGCAGGACTGATATGTTATTCAACCTTGGAAAAATATTAAAATGAGATAAAAAGTCTCAAACCAAGATTTTAAAGTTTAGGATATTGTCCCAACAGTAAAGAAATTACTGAGAGGCTGTGGGAGGAAGGAAGATTTTGGAAGTTCTTTGCTTGCTTTCTTTTCTAGCTTATAGTCCTGATACTGAAGTAGTTGCTGACCTTTAACTGTGATATTAAAGAGTGAAAATGAGGATGTTCTGATAGGAAAAGGGAGCTATGTGTGTCATCCTGTACAAATCATTAATGGTGGTGCCCTCAGATAATTGACTACCCAGGAAATTTTCAGAGATTTCAAACAAAGAGAAACCCAGCTATTTAATTTCGCTGCTTCTCTGTGAAGTATAAGTTACTACATTTTTTAGATGAATGTTCAATTGATGGAGCAATCTCAAACTGGTAATTTGGCTGTGCCCTCAGCAGTAGCTGTGGCAGCTGAATGCAGCCCCAGAGCTGTCACTGTGTGACAGACAGAAGGAGAGGAGCAGGAGAATATGGATGGCAGGGTTGTCTCAGCCTCCTGTGCTATGCACACATCTCCCAGTCCACACCATATATCAGCAGACATCGCATGGCAACTAGAAGTTAAACTGAAGCTCCTCTGGTAATTTCAGGGCTGTTTCCATAAAGGAAAGGGAAGAGAGCACATAAACACACAACACAGAACAGCTATGTAAGGGAAGGGAATCGTTGTGTGAGACAGGGTAGAAATCTGGAGTATTTTGAAGGTCTGTGACAGTGATGACAGACTTCTCTCAGTAAATCATCAGCAAGGTGCAGGAGGAGTATGTTTGCAGAATGAAGCAGAAGTAAAAGCACTAAACCTTTTCATCAGTGAAAGGGCTTTCTCAGGGCTTGTACCTGGTGTTTCACTTTAATAGCCTCACAGATCCAGCTTGGCAATAAAAGACATAAATCTAACATCCTCAAACAGCCTGCCCACAGCTCATGGAAGGCACCGTGGCCTCATCCCTGGCCACTTGGCAGATTCCAGATGATGCTGGGGAGGGCTGCCCTGCACAGGCCCCTTCTTTACCCCCCTCTCCCTGCCTGCTACAAGGTGTTTAGAGGCAAACCCAAAACGTATCCTCTGAAAAGAGGTTATTTCACATCAAATTCACATGAAAAATGTTTATCTGGAACACGGGTGTTTATTACCCTGCCGCTTGCATTCCTGGTTACTTCCTATGAACAATGGTGGAAGTCACTTGAAAGGTATCCAAGGACACAACTTCATTGAAATAAACTAATTAATCCTCTCTTGTTGCTGTTTGCAGTTCTTTTTAAGCAAGCAGTAACCGATCCCGTAGAGCCAGTTATGCCTCCTCCTTAAGGACTACTTTATACAGATGTGTAATACATTTATCAGAGCTGGGTTAGCCTCTTAAAGGAATGTTATTAAGCTTCTCCATTTTGTTCCTAGCATATTATTTTCCACTTTTAGCTACCAGCCTCTAGTTCACGTTAGTTCCCCATGGATTTAATTTCCCTTTAGTTTCAGTAACCTGGCTATCACCCATGTACTATTCCATTTATGGTGTGTTATTCCGATTTTGCCACCAGGTGTCATCAAAAGGCTCACCAGCCCCGTGGCTCGCGCTTCCTGAAGAATTTGGGATGTCGGGGGAAGGTGTGCGTGGGAAGGTGTATGGGGGTGTCATTAGCTGCCAATAAATTGACACAGTAGTAAGGGCGGGGGGGCACACTTCTGGTTTCCCCATGGCTTGCTTTGTTTATCTAGACTTTGCCCTACAGCAGCAGAATGCAAACCACACGCTCCAGATGTTTGCACCGTGGAGGGTGACACCAGCCTACCTTTGGTTTCGCTAGCAGTTATTCCAAAGTCTGCCTGGATTTACAGTCCTCAAAAGCAAGCCTGGAGGAAGTCATTCTTCTTGTGTCTGGCTTTAAAGGGTTTTTAACCAGCCATGGGAACTCCCACTTACATGAGATCTACAGGATGGAAAGAAAATTGCAAAGACATCAGATAGGACACACTCATTCATTCCAGGGTTTCATTTAAAAAGTGTTTACTTCCTTCCTGTCTTCCTGGTAGATTATGAAGTAAATTTTTTCCCAAGCAAATGTAACTCTTCATCTTTGTTCTCTAGCTCACCCTCTCCAAATTTTTTGTTTTTTCAACAAAAAAAAAATCAACATTATTTCTACCTATCACAGCCTACCTGCCCATTTCTGTGGGCCATCACTTGGCCAGTTCTCCATGTCAACATTAATTTACAGTGTAGGGCATTTCTGTCTTTTCATCTGGACCAGAAGCTTGGATGAAGCAGTTGTCCCCCAGGGCTGTTAATTAGACACCTGATATGAAGGAATAAACTTGCCCTCAGTTCACACAGGCACTGTGGGACCTGCTGTCTGCATGGGCAGAGCAAGCCCAGCCAGCAGGGTACCAAGGTGGCACAGCCACTGCTTTCGTAGATATCATCTACAGCAATTTACAGAGAGAACATTGCAGTAAGGAAAGACCAGCACCACTAAAGCCTTTAGGATCTTTCAGACAAGCAAATCTACTCCAACGCACAAATAAATGACATATTTCCAAGTTTTTGTTATTTTGTTGCAGCTCATAAAACATTTTTATTGATTTGTCATTCCTGCAAGGTCTAGTTTTTTCATTTTTCCTTTTTGAGGCAGTTTAGTTGGACTGGATCTTGTCCAACACCTTTTAACTCAGCTGGCTTCTGTCTGGGCCAGCACATGATCCTGCTTCCCTCTGGAATTTGAGGGGAGCAACCCTGTGTCTTCATTTGCAGTTATTCTTATGCAAGGTGAATAGCAATGTCTTCTTCAGTCAATCTCTATGAGGATAGAAAGAAATCTGATTAAACAAGGCTGAGGAGAGCCTTGATCTAGAAACTCTCCACTTTCCACATCTTTGATGCCCAGAATTTGTAGAGAGGAGGGAAGCACACCAGAGAGGAAGGCGTCCCAAGTCAGTATGGAAAAGTCTGGGAAAATCTGGCTTGTGCCTTTGTCGTATATGAGATGGATACTTACATAAAATTCAGTCTTCAGAGAATTCCACAACCTGAATTTACTGCTGAGTATAACCCCTAGATTTCGCACAGGATGGGTTATTATTAATATCCCATCTATCTGACCTAGATTCTGTCGACTGTAAAGTGCCACATTTAAATTTAACTTCTGAAGGAAAAATAATTGAATTGAAAAATCAATCACTAGGCAATTTCCCATTCAGTTCATTTAAGGTCAAGTTATTGCTGTCTCAGAGAATAAAAGTTTTCTTAATGGATCAAGTTCAGGAGTGATGTGAAATCAGGCATAATTACATACTGGCTAATGAGCCTAAACTGGCATACAGCATGCATATTGAGAGGTGTGTATCCATTTACACCCTCTTTGACTCACTTATTAGTTGGACAAGAAGACAAGGGGCAGGAATTGCCACCAAGGGCTGGTTGAAGAGGCCACAGCTGAGGCAGGCAAGTACTGACTCGCTTCCCACAGGAGCAGGCCTGGACTTTGGCAGGGGGATCACAGGCTGCTTCCCAAGGGTATTTCTGCTGATATGCTGTGCTAGATGTGATCTGCCCTTTGCAATCCACATGGTACCATTTCCACCGTTCTGCACCTTTCTAGGGCTCCAGGGAAAGTCCCAGTCCAGGGTGAAATCCAACATGTTCAACTTGCTTCTGACTTTATCTTCTTCCATTGTCCACTCTGAGTTATGTCTGGAATTTCTGCAGAAAATCAACCATAATCCAGTTTGAGAGGTTCTTTGATCTTTAATCTTACATCTAATTGGTTCTCCAGCTCAAAGTGTTTAGAGTTTCCACCTATTTTTTCAAACTGCAATAATTTCATTCAGTAGAACATTTTCAACAGAATTTTGTAGAACTATGAAGCAGGAATATTTTCTAACTGCACCATGCTATATTCAGCTCCATTGTTCACAGATCTTAGCCCAGTGTAGCTTGGTTCTAGATTAAGCAACTAATGCCAGATTTAAAGCTTTGCATGTTTGGTTTTTGGTTTTTTTTTTTTTTTTTTTAATTTAGCTCTAATTAAGTATAAAAGTATTTGCCTATAAGGAGAATCACTAGTATTTTTGTTACATCATGATAAATATCAGTTCAGGTTAAGTTTTTAATGTGTCTTTTCACAAGTAACATTTTATCATATATTATATTTTTAAATGTCTCACTAGGTCCATTGCAAAACAATTTTATTGACTTATAACAATAAACTGAAGTAATTAATTACTTCAGGATAGTAATCCGCAAAGTGCTTTAGAAAAGTGTCTCTTTCTTTTAATGACATATTTTTCATTAGTCTGTTTTTAGGGAAGCAATGTTGGCTCTCCTAATTAAATAATTCTTGCACATGCAGTATATTTAAAACATAGCTTTATTAGACTCAGTTTTACAGACATGCAGAACTTTTACAACTTAAAGCTGTAGTGTTAGAGGGAAAAAAAGCTATATGCAAGTTTAACTGCACTCATCTTAAAATAATATCAGCTGGCTGCAAGAAAATCCATCTATCTGCATTACTTCCTTTACTCTGAGATGCAGAATAAATAAAATATCCCTCGTGCAACTCAACAGAGTTAACACTTTTATTCCTAGTTTTGCATTTCAAGGTAGCATGCAGCATCAGAAAGAATCACAGATTGTTAATCTGTATCTGCACATCAAATCAGAATTTCTAATATACAGATTTTTGATTTTCTTTTCAACAGGCATGACTATGGGAGGAGCATAGCTGGTGAGACAGCTGCAGTGGCATTGCAAGGATTCTGCTCACTAGAGACTTACAGATTTTAGGGGTGCAATTCTTTCCAGTTCCTCTCTTTTCTCTTTCCTTCATTCCTGGGTTAGTGAAGGAAAGGAAATCCCTTTTATGAAATTCCTTTATGCAGAGGTTCTATGGCATTTTTGTCCACTGTATTTTTCCTTCATCAGGAGATCAAGCAAAGCCCATGTCAGAACATGGGGCTGAGCTGTGCTTCAGTCACAAGGCTGCTTGTCCCAGCCAAGGCTGGATCTCCAGGAGAAGGCATTGGGCAGATCAGTACCAGTATGGGAGGACTCTTTGAAAATACAATTACAAAATCAGATTCTACCTAATTAAAAAGCTCAAAGAGTTCTTCTAACTTAGCCATATCTTGAGAATATTAAAAATTATTTTCAGTACCTAAAAATACATCTTAAAAAAGAAACTAAAGAAGGACACTCAGTGCTAAGTTTGCATGCAACAGTAAGTCATATTTTATCTTCCTTTTGTTCATTTTTTTTAATGAATCTCAAAGTTCCTTAGCAGACTGAATATTTCTATTATAAACCTACATTCAGCTGTTCCAGGTGTGACAAGCTCTACTGAGCCTTTCTTTGGTCTCTTGTTGTCCTCCTGGTATGAAGTCTCTGTGGGAACTGCAGAAATGCTTGGCAGCAGCTCTCAATTCCTTACAATGCCTACAGAGAGATTTTTTGGAGCTTCACATCTACCCTCCATACTTTCAATCAGTGCCAAGAAGAAATACATTTCTCCTGGGAAGTGGTGGTGTTAATTTTTTTGGCTTCTTTATCCTCTAAAAGGACTCAAGTCAGTCTTGTTATTCCAAGGTTTAACTCTGAAATTTGAGTTTCAACCCAGCAGAAACATTTTGTTTGTTTTCTCATTTTTATGCTGCTAGAAATAAGAAGATCCATCGCACGAAATAGAGGAAAAAACCCCTCTATCAGCAGTGTATGCAGACTGAGTATCATGCCTTCTTAACAGTACACAGAAATCAGAAAATCAGTCAAACTGCTCTACTGTTACAATGTGATTTTTTCCTCTTTACAATACCTGTCCATACTTTGTAGAGATCAGGTTGTACATGGCTCCAGGTTGTCTACCACGCCAAGGCAGCCCTGCCTTGGGCTGGCTGCATCAGAGTCATGAGCTGCAGGGTAAGTGCCAAAGATCAGAGGAGCCAAGCATTCAAGATTTCCAAAAGCTGTGGCCAGGACACTCAGCTGTTTGAGGAGAATGGCATCACTGTTCATCTTTGCTGTTGTAAGGCAAAGAAAAGAGCTGTGATGTGATCTCCAATTTACTTTCCCAGCTACTCCCTTTAATAACAGATAATGGACCAGAGGCTGGCTTCCCATCAGCGCAGGGCCCTGGCAGATTATTTCACAGACTGCTTTGATTCAGTCCTGCTAGAACTGCCTGTGTCTTCCTTTTTTCCAAAAATCACTAGTGGGTTTTAAGGTCTTGGTGTTTCTTTTCATGAGCACACAATATAAAAAATTCTCTTTGTCTCCACTGCATGTGAAAGAGGTGCTCACAGAATCAAAATTTTCTTATTTTAAATGAAACTAGAAAGCAAGTAGCTGATGTGTTGGAACACATCATTGTGTGAACTGCTTGTTGAAAGCAAGCAGCCAAGAGTTGAGAGAAGGCGGGAACAATCACCACTGTCAGCCTTCCAAATACCAACCAAAAAAAGTTTGATGATTTTCATGTTCTCTGTCCTGATAAGATAATTCCTTTGACAATGTGGTGAAATAAATTCCTAAAATGAAAGAGGACTGTTGTAATTTTTTTTGTTCCTATCTTCTTAAAAGAAACTTAATTTGCTATCAATAGTCCATTTGCTATATAATAGTCCAATTCTATTGACCTTACTCTGTGGAAACATCCAAGTATATTTTGGAAGAATCAGATAATTTAAGATATGGTCAATCTAGGAATAAATTTTCTATGTGGCATGTTTTAAAGGATGTCTGGCCATGTCAGCACAAAGTTCAAGTTCTATTAAAGTTCTATCTTCAATATCATTGTTCTATGTTACAGAAGTAGGGAGTTGAATGTCTGCTTTAGAATAAACACATGCATGTGAATAGAAAGAAATAACCATCACTATCCCGGTTTCTTCATTGCTTTCTGGTAATTCCTTGACTTGGAACATTTGCCAACTCTGGAGGTGTTGATAGTAAATGTAAATGTGCCTTGTGAAAAATTAATAGGGTTTCTGAACTTACTGCACATCAGAGTGTTTTCAAGCCACAGGATGAGATTTGGCAGTTAGCATTGTAGCCCTAGCAAAAGAAAATGAGAAAAGAAATTGAGTGTATTAGCATGCATATATATTTAGCATACATATTTTGTAAAATACAGAAAAAGAGATACCAGTGGAATGGGTTAGAGTGGTGAAGTGAAGTTCCTGGCACTGAGGAATGGTCCACTTGATAAGATCTATCAAGCATCTGGAAAACAGCTCTGTGGTTTAAGTCTTCACTTAAAAGTTTTCTGTAACAACTTAAATGCATTTGAAATCACAACTTAATTCATGCTCACTCCCAATGTAAACAAAAGCTGACAGTCTGAAACCCTATGTTTGTAAGCCATGTGTTTTCCTCCTTACATGCCTGTGAGTGCGCTGTGCCTCTCAGTAGCTCACAGACCACTGCAGTGCAGGGAGAGCTCCCTCTTCTCTTGCAGCCTACCTTGCCCACTCTCATTTGCTGCCTCCTCCCTGAACTGCTGGAGCATCATCTTAGCACACGGTAAGCAGTCACAATGCAGACTTAAAGTGTCTCAAATTTCCCTTGAATTCCCTTGAAAATTAGATAAGAGCAATGGCAAGCAACATATATAAGGACTTAAGTACTTTCAGAAGGAGACTAAAACTATTTAATGGTTTTTTTTTCACATGACAGAAGACTGCAGAGCAGGCCAGCTCTGATGATTTAGAAGGCACCAGAGCATTCCTAGCATTCAGTCCCAGGGAGGGAACAGCAAGTTATTAGTTTAAAATTAACTTCTGCGTTTGAAAATATGGATGTCATTCTTATCCCCCTCAATATTTGAACAATTCTGGTACCTTTGCTACCACTAATCAGTATCTCCCACACTAAATCGTTTACAGAAAGCAGCCCCTAAACTGTAGCCCTGGCCTCACATGCAGACAGACAACAGGAAACAGATCTCCTGTCTCTCTTAGAGGCAAGTCAGGTATGCTGCAGGAAAGGAAGCAAAGCCCCAGCACAGAACACATTCCAAGGCACATGTGCACCCTCCATAAGGTGGCCACACTGCAGACAGTGATGTTCTCCATGATGGCTGGACTGTATTCCAAACAGGAACATAACTCCCATTGGAGTTTTACAGGCAAGAAAGAGCAGGGGTGCAGCCAGTGCATTTGTTCTCACATAAAACAAATCCTCACTATTTCCTTTGTCCTGTTGGTCAAGGGGTAGACTCACACAATTCAACTGTGAGAGCCTCTGAGCAGCTCCGGTGAAGTCAAGAAATGAAGATCCATTTTTTATTCAGCCTTTGCAGAAAACATTAGAGAACACTTTAAAATTCAAATTTCATATGAAAACCTGATTTGGCACAGTTCATCATGAAAATTAGTTTTCAATCAAGCTACTACCTCCCTTTCTGAGGAGATAATATATCCTGAAAAGGAAGAGTTTGCAGGCATCACTGACCCTCTAAGGCAGGCATCACATCTCCCAGGCAATGTGTGTAGTATAGTCAAGGCTGACAGAGTTTAGACAGATAAAATAAGAAGAGTCACTGTTATGCTGTCTCCTTTTCTTAGGCTTTCTTATTTGCTAAAATCTGACATCACAAAATCTCATTACAGTTTTACTCTCCCTGCAGTGGTGGTGATTAATTTTAGGGGAAGGGTAGGAGGTGGGTTTGGGTTTTTGCTGCCACAAGTGAGCCTTAGGAAAGATACTAAAGGTGGACTTTTGATGACTTTATAGTTTAGGGAGTTGAACTTTTAAGTTCAAGGGCAGAATGGAAAAATCTCACCAGCACCTACTGGAAAATGAAAACAGAGTTCACTCAGGGGGTAGAGAAGGGAGCTGACATCTTGACAAACCCTGAGAAATCACCTACAGCCTAAGAGGTGAACAGAGGGCTGGAGAAACAAGGACATGGTTTGATGTGGTCAAGGAAGGAGCTAAAGAGGGTCAGCTGATACAATCAGAGGGTGAGGCAGGACAATACAGCAATAGGTTCAGACATGGGATGGCAAGAGATGGGCTGGCAGAAATTGAGCCTTGAACAGTGGGAGTATGTCCCCTCTCTCACAGCTGGAGGAGGAGGAGTGTCTAAATAGAAAAGCAACTGGGGTGGATGGCTCTGGGGAGGAACCTTAACCAAAAATGACATCTTTTATGAGCAAGATACCTCCTGAAGAAAATAAAAAATCCTGGGAAAACAAAATGGAAATATCCCTTTCTGGACAAGAGCTCTCTCTGGGTCTGGAGCTCTAGAGAGGGTGCTCATTGCCTGAAGTATCCTGGAATCTGTAGCTCAGATTTAGTGCTCTGACAGCCCCAACTGGCTGCTGAGCATGTTGGGCATTTAAATCTGCTGAAATTACATTGTATATCTAAAGTGCAAACTGTAGCTTTTGAAAAAGAAAGCTTTGTGCTGTGGCTGCTTCTACCCTAGGAAAGTAGCCCACAGTAGTTAATATCTTCTAACAAATGTGTTTTTCAGCACCACTAAAGTCAAATATTTTCATGTAAGATGGATATATTTGTTTTAGCAAAACTCACAAAGGCCTGAAACACATCACATTGCAATTACTGCAAGGTCCTTTTTCTGGTCGGAAAAATACAGCCTCAGCCCTTCCAAAATCCAGTAACAATATTGCAGCACAAATAATTCCCCCTCCCTGCCACTTTGACTGTCTCACCTTTACAGGTACATCCTCCTTCCAGTTCTCCTTCTTCAGCCTGTTGCAGACAAGATGTTTATCTTCATTTCGTCAGGCACAGCAGGTGTCTACTGTGTTGTGAATCATCAGTCATTATTTACTGCTGCAAAGTTTCCATCGGCTGTTAATTGCCCTGCAATACAATAATTACTTCTGATTTTTCAGCAGACCTTGTTATCTTTTAGAATTATTGATTCATTTAAGATGGCAGGTCTTCTGGAGGTCACCTATTCCAGCCAGGGTGGATATTGCAATAACCTTCCTGTGCAACCTGCTCCAGCCATTACCCACTATCACTTCAAAACCTTTTTGTGTACAGTCAGAATATCCTTTCCTGCAGCTTCTGGCTACCTTTTCACATCCTCTCATGGTGCTTCTCTGAGAAACATCAATATCTCTTCCTTGTGACCCTGGATTAGGCACTCGGACTTAGGCCACTTAGGATAGTGGCCTGAATTGCTGCAGCCTCCTTTGAGCTCAGCACACCCACCTCACATTCCTGAACACGATGTGCTCATTTCTTGACCACCTTTTGACCACCTTCTCCCAGACTTGTTCCCATTTGTTGGTCTCTCTCACACCAGAAGCCCCAGGCTGGACACATTCCTGTGGGTGCAGCTGTGCAGAGGGGCTCTGCACATCCCTGAAGCTGCTGCCTGAGGCTCTGCTAACACAGCACCATGTTCAGCTTGGTTCTGCTGCCTCCAGGGTGCACTGCAGACCCGAGCTCCCTTTGTCCACCACATCTGGGTGTCCATGCCTGCCCAGGTCCTTTCCCATAGGGCACCTGCTGGTGCTGGCCACTCAGCCATACTGCACAGCAGGCTCCTTCCCCAACTGCTTTCCCTGGCATCTCTGTGTGCCCCTCCAAGTTCCCACCAAATCAGGTCTCCAGCTTGCCAAGGTCCCTCTGGAAGGCAGCCTTACTCTCCAGCACTCTGCTGGAAAAGCAGGCTCCTGGTTTGGCACTCACACACATTTTTCCAAGGACTCCCCACCTCACTGCACAGGTTCCCAGGGGCTCTCTGTCCTACAGAGTGTGTTTGGTGTTCCTGGCCCAAGGGACAGAGCTGAGGGGCTGTCATGAGCTGCCAGTGGCTGTCCATCACCTGGATCATGGTGCCCCAGGCTGTCCTAAGCTCGTTGTAGCCACTCCCCCTGCCTTTGGTGCCCACATTTTCCTGCTGGGATTCTAGGAGAGGCGGTGTTGGAAGCATCACCAAAGCCAGCCTCAGGGCACCTGGATCCCCTTGGCTGTGCCCTTGAGACGGGCTCCTCATGGCAGACAGGCTGCACTTAGGCCCTTTTGGATGTGGTTTTGTTTTTTGTAAATCCATGTTGGCCAATCCCAACCACCTACTTGCTTTCATGTGCCCAGATCCTCACTCTTGGCATTTTTGAAGACAGCCATAAAGTCATCCTTTTCCCGGTCCCAGGGTTCCTCCCTCGGCTGCAGCCTTTCAAAGGCAGCAGTCTTGGATTGGCCTCCTCACTTCAGGAGGACCTGGCTCCTGGCTCCTGGCATCCAGCACAGTACTCTGTCGATACAAATAAATATGAATAGGACACAAACCCAAATATAAACACTTCTAAAACTGTGTTAGTTTAATAATGAAACATTGTAATAAGGAAGAATTCTAGACACTCAAAAAAAATTGGTTTTACCTGAAATTTTCAGGTAGTTTTACCTGAAATTGGTCATTCCAATGAATACTTGATGACGTAAATACTTCAAGCTGTCAACTGAAACCAGAGCATTAAGCAAAACATAGTTTAAAAAATACAGAAGCCACAGTAAGAAAATTATTGTGAACACTGTGACCACATGATGGCTGTGGAGATTTAATGTCCAACCAGGCATGAATAAATAGTGAAGCACCTCACTTATTCAAGGTGACATGTTCAAAAGATATACAGTAAGGCTCACTGGGTTATTACTAGATCCATAAAGATAGTGAAACACTTCCTGTAGTTTAAAACCACCATGTTCTTTTTTTTCCCCAGAAAAATGTGACTTATTCTTTTGCAAAACTTTCCATAAAATTCATAGCTCAAGATCAGATTGTAAGGAAGTAAAAGAAGGCAACTTCTTTTTAATGAAAAAGTTTCATTCTTAAAGGAACTGCCTTTTAGTTTATCAGTAGATGGGCCCAGTGTAACATTATCATCACTCCAAGTGGTGATATTGACTGCACAATGTCCATGCTAGCTCCTGTCTTCTCTTGCTATCTGACAAGAACTGGAAGGAAAGATTTTATTACATTTTGGCCTGCAGAAATGAGAGACACACACTAGTGACCTGCAGTGGTTATAGAAGATCCTATCACCATTAATTTTCTTTTTAAAAAACCAATCTCTATAAATCTTCAATCTGTACAGACTAGTGGACCACAGCTCTGTTTGATAACCCTTTGTGAAAATCTTTTGTGATATGGGGGCCATGACCCAGTCACATGTACCAGCAGGAAGGTCCTGCTGATGTGTCTGTATATCTTTTTCCTTTTTTTCTGCTACAGAAAGATGGCAGTGCCAGATGATAATCCCTGACCAACAGAATGCCCTTATAACTTTTGACTTTTCATACAGGAACAACTTGCAGCTCAGAGTACAGTCACCAGATCTAGAATAATAGATGTACTAGAGGATATGATCCCATTACTGTAACCTTATTAACTTAGCAATTTCCACATTTGATACCTTACTCCAAAAGCTAACTGCACTGCCAATATTACATTTCAATAGTTGTTATCTGTTACAACAAATGCATGAATTTCATAGCCAGCCACGTGTAATGATGTAACACTGCAGGAGAAGGTATCCTATCGTTACAAAAAAGCAGATGATTGCATTTGTCTGAGTATGATACAAATTTTCTTTAACTTGTAAAGCTCATTTTTAAAAGGAGAGATCCCAGCAGGCATAATGGGAAGATTTATAATTTATACTGTAATTATCATCTCAAATGCTTGGTCCTGCATGTTGTAGACAAAACTTTGGTGGCAAGCAGAGTTTCAATTCACAAAATGAAAGTTGACACACAGTTTTGAATAAGAATCTTCCTGTATTCCCAATCTCATTTTTTAGCTCCTTATATTTCACAGATTAATTCCTTTCATTGCTGAATGATATAACACATTGCTTCACCCTTTGTGACCCAAATATCTTTTCATTTTAAGATGTTCTTTGAAATAATCATCTGTCCAAGAAATCTACACATGCTTAGCCAGTCCCCTCATTTTCTGTATTTCATATAGGAACAATTTCAATTGCAGAAACCTATAATTGCTTTAAATTTCTCATCATCAATAGTGGAATATAAAAAGAAAAAAAATGGTTTATTACACAGACAACTCTTGTTTCCTGAAGAACCAGTTAAAATACAGAGTTCTGTAAACCTAGCTTATGTTGGACAGCAACAGGCTCCCGATGGGATTAACTCTTCTGAAGGGAGCTGAGCAGTTAAATCTGACTCCCTGCAAAACCAGGCACAGACAGATGCACACAACAGGGTGTCTGCCTGTAACCCTGTGATCCTCAGAGTCCACAAGATAATACAAAGAGAACTACTCTCCCACAGGGTGCTAAAAGCCTGGATTCCCTTACCTACCTCTTTGGTAGGTGATTCTCCAGTGAATTACCCTCTCACAACACAGCTCCTCAGAACACTGGTAACTGGGGAGAATTACACTTGCAGAAAATGCTCTCTAATAATGTTGCTACTATGAGGTATATCTTGGTCTGTAAAATCTCTACTATAAAGTTTCTGAAGTTTTTTTTTTCCTTGGCCTTTGTGGATTTGTAATGGCCCTGTTGGCTTTGTATTAACCCCAACAGCCTTACGGTTGAGTCTTTTTACTCTTGTACTCCTTACTTTCCACTTTTTATTAACAAAGAGCAGGCTTTTAAAGAATAGACTAAGCTTTTCAGCAGTAAAAAAAGATAATTTCCAGGCTTCCCCACACACCTCCCTTCAAAAGCTTGCTGCTGAGTCAAGCAACTGCATGCTTTGTCCATACTTCAGAGCAAGTCCTGGCTCCCAAGTGACCTGCTTCCAGTCTCAAGTCTGCCCAGGCTGGTTTTAAAGTTAATCCTTAATCTCCATTAGCAATGGCACCACCATGGTGTGGCATTTTGGTGGTACAGTAAAATACCCACATAATCACACACCTGTCTCCATTACATCTTCCTCCAAAACTCTGATGTAGTGAATGTTTACAGTCTTGCTGCAGAAAAGCCCCAGTAAAGGCTGGGGCAGGCTATAGTGAGGAAAAGACATTAAAACACGAGGGGACATTAAAACACATTATTGCAACTCAGGCTGTGTTTCAGGCTTTGTCTGCTCCTGGAAGACTCCTTTAGCTAAATTTGTTTCAAGGTGTTTTTTTTCTTTTCTTCTGTACCAATTAAAACACAATAAGCATATATAATTTTCTTATTATTTTATTGAAAAGGTACATTTAAAAAAATACACAGACATCTTACTATTATGGATTGCTGATAAAGATGCTCTAAAAGTTAATTCTCTCTTTTTTTTTTTTTTTTTCCCTTTCTTCCACCTGTAGTCCCCATTATCACATAATGACTCCAGTCTGAGCACTGCATATTGATTCACCTTTATAAAAGGGTTGGGGAGGTAACAAGATAGGTGGGACATTACTGCAATATATTCAGTAAACAGAGAATATGGTCAATTATAAATATTTTATGTTCTGTACATTATTGCATTAGGGAGCCACAATGTTATGCAGCATCATTACAAAGGAAACTAGTTAGAAATTAGGAAAACAGGATATTTACATACAAACACATGGATCCATTGTCTTCTTGAACAACGCATGTGAGCTGTGGCAATGTGCAATTGGAAAAGCCTTTTTTCTCTTTAAACATTGCTTAGCAACACCAGTGAAGAAACAACAAAAATAAGTTAAATGAAAGTAGCAAAGAAGCAGTAATCTTAAATCTATATTATATGGCTTTCTATTTTTGATTTCTCTAAATAAAATATGACACAAAAGAAATAATTAAAAGCTTCAGCATTGCATTGCTTTCAAACATTTGCACAGAAACTAAAAATATTAAAATCAGACATGGTACACCTGTAGTACTACACAAGATACACCAGTACTGGGGTCTAGGACAGCACACAATCCCTGTCAACAAGAGCACACGAACAGAATGGATGCAATCCTTTTTTGAGATGTTATCTGCAATCAAGCATTTGGTTCATCTGCCTTTTCCTTCTTTCCACATTAGATTATACTCCGTTGCTTTTCAGAGAAGTATTTACATAGGTGTGAGTGAGGAAGACCCTAGTTTTCAAGTCTGTCAGGAAAATATTTTATGTTCCTTGATTCCAAGGTGCATCATACAAATGGGAAAAAAAAGAAAGAAAACAATGAATAGATGCGTGAGTCTTTAATGGTATAAATTTCATGAGCAATTTAAATTTTAAGCAAATCACACTATTTGATTAGAAAAATAGAGACAGAGAGAAGACAGAGTTGTCTAGACTCCAAAACGCAGCGCTGTCAGTGATGGATTTTATGATGTGGTTGGATGAGGAGTCATGCTGGATGCCATTGCTAAAGAGAAACATTTCAAAATTTCAACCCCTTTCCTGCTTTCCTGTACCCTCTGTACTGGCCATCGTTATCTCCTTTTCACATCAATAAATTAGTATGGTGCAAAGAGGATGGAGGCGGGCGTTGCCCGGATGGGCCCGTGGGCTGGCCTGAGCAGAGCTGGCGGAATTGCTGGTGCCTGGAACAGGGATGCCGAGGGCCGGGGAGGGAGGGACAGAGCTGATGATACAGCTGCAGCTGCAGCAAGAGGAGATGAAAGGAAAGCAGGTGCCAGTGGCTTAATCATGTCCTTCTGGAATGCAAGTTTTGCCTGGAATAAAACACACACACAAGAGCAGTGTAAATACAGTTCGCCCACTTTTACATGAGGGAAAAAGTGAACCTTGGCACAGGGAACACTATGGCTTCCCACAGAAACCTCTTACCAGCTGCTTAGAAATGTTACCTGCACTGTTACCTTACTCCCAGGACAATTAAAGCAACCAAATCCTATATTTAAAAATAGATAAATCTCTTGAGTCTAGAGACCATCCCACTGATATTTAGAAGGAAGCATAATTTGCAAGTGAGTAACTTCATATAAATTATAACTGTGCATGAAAAATTAAAAACACACCCATGATTAAGACTTCAATATCAAAAGTCAAATTTTCCACTTTCAAAAATGAATTGTAGAAAAGTAGAGTGGACAAGATGGGAAGGTGGTAATAGGCCAGTCAGCTTTTTACCTTCCAATGCAGATCTGCTCTTTTCAAAGTAGAAATATTATTTAACATTGATACCAAAAAGATTTTTTTTCTGAAATATATATATGACTCAGTTTATGATCTACAAGCATGGCTGGTGCTTGTGGTGAAACAGCTAACCAGAAATATATACACTCATATCTATATCTCTTGCTGAAAATGATTTGCAGTACAATCATTCAATTGTAGAAGCAAAAATACTAATGTTCTTCCTTTATAATTGGTGGTCTCTCCTTAGGCAATAGATGATAAAGTGATGTATTATACAAGTGAAGCAGATTAGCATGGGCAGAACCTATTGAGTGGGGAGACTTAGAGGATGCCTGCAGCCTTTTCATTTGCTTCTATACAATTACAAAGACATATCAATATTTTAGCATTTACAGGTTTTTCACATGCTTTCTCTTGCACACACACATTTGCATCTCTCTTTTCAACCTGCAATCTGTTTTTGTGCCATAGGTGGCAAGGATTTTTCTCTAATGAATAAAATACTGGCTGTGTTATGGGCAAATAAACATACAAACTGTGCTGTGCTAAAGCCAGCCTGAACTCTGGCTGCAGAATCCTCCTGAGTGGTTGGTAGGACCAGTTTGGGGGATTCCTGAACATGCAGGTGGGTGTGATAGGGATTGGCTAGTGGCACAGAGACAGGAGAGGTGTTTGATAGCCAGTGACAGACACGGCCTGAACATACAGGCAGCCAATTCCCCTAAACATCTTATGGCTCTTTTGTACCAACTAATACATCCACACAGCATTCTGGTACACAGAGAATGAGAATTAGTATTTTTATATCTTAACATCCTATGTCCTTTTCCCTGGCTGCATCCATCATAACTTAGAGTTATCTCAGGTGGGCAGAAAGACAGAGTGTACCCATTGCTGCCTTCAAAGAGAAGAGCCCTCACTCAGCAGAGCCAATACCGTTCCATGGGGCACATGGTTCATTCCCCATTCCACTGATTATTCCCTTCTTTCTAGCAGTAAATAATCCTTGCAGTGCTGTCTGCATGCCTTGGACTGGGCAGACAGAATACATAACTATCTTCAAATCTGATTCCTGTGCAGACTCAGCCTGCAGGGGAAGAGAGGCTGCAGAAGTGTCAGGTCTGTCATGTTGCTGTCTCTCTGCAGAGGGAGTCCCCAAGGTCACAAATTCACACAGACAGTGATGAGAAATTAAAATACTTACTGCTAAAATACTTGGGTTGCGCTGCAGTTTGTTGTAAGGACTATATTTAGGTTTCATAGGCTTTCCTGCAACTCTGTCCTTATGCCTTCGGCTGGAAATGTGCTGAAATAAATATCCTCACATTTAATTAGCTCTTTAAACATTTCTCAGTTTAGAGTTTGAAAGGTTTATTTATCAGCAGGATATGCCTAAACCCCTCTTTGTAAGATAAAGTAGGTTCTTTAGAGCAAAGATGAGTTTTGCTAAATTAAACATAACAATTTGGAGCATATCAAATAGAGAATCAGGAACTAATCAAATACAGCATATTTTGTGATTTAAGACAGGCTTTGCAAATTATTGATATTTTGGTTCGTATTTCCTTTTTCCACTTGAGGGGCTTTAAACTAGACAGAGCTGCAATCACTAGGTCAGAGGGATATTCAGAAGTAAGAGGCAAATTTCCATCTTGCTGATACTGTTCAGTTGTGTAAATAATTCAGTATTAGCTAAAGGAAGAACCAGTACCCAGGGATATGTCTACACATGCAATTTAATATTATCTTAGAGCTACCTAAAAAACAGGGAATGAGAAGACACATTCACACAGCACAGCACCATCCAGTCAGAGGATCCCATCTGAGTATCAGAATCATTGCATTTGTATGGACACAGCTCTGGACCCAGGGCTAATTGGCTCAGACAGAGAACAGCTCCACGGGCACACAACAGCTACACTGTTAATGATAATATTGTTCTACATAATTCAGACATATCTGCAGTATTACACCACTGGTGATTGTCCCAAACCAATAGATTTGAGTCATGTTTTCCTTCTCACATAGCATTAAACATTATTCCAGCAGACTGAAAACAGCACCGAAAGATAAATTGAGGGAAACTCAACTCAGAATTTCTTATAGTTATGAGAACAAGGTTCAAATCTCTATCTTGAACCACAGAAAACTTTTAAATGAGATCTACAATGTCATTTATTGATACTGTCACCTCTGCTTTTACAACTATCAAGCCCATTTTTCCAACTGAAATAATTATGTGAACTTGACCTATGATGATACATTTAGAAATAGTTGCGGGAAGAAAGATAAGAAATACTAAGTTCATTTAGTATTCACCAACACATCTTCAAACAGCCCTACACTGCACCTGTAAAATGCAATGCAACTCCAACCAACAAAGAGCTCCAAGGTACATGCAAGCTACCTGTTTAAGCTGAATTTCTGAGTTAACGTGGACATCACAGATTTCACAATGGAACGTCTTGTTCTGCAGCCCTGAGCCTTTACTGCCATTCTGCACCTTCATTCGGGATCCAGGCCTGGGGTAAGACTTGATGGGGCCAGCACCATTCCGAGCTTCCACCATGGTCTTGTGCTTGGAGCCTAAATGGGCAAGGAGATGCAGGCGAGTTCATGATCAGCAGCACAAAACATTCCCTCAGCCTCAGGACTTTGTAACATTTATCTTCAAGATAGAATGGGTAAAGTAACCACAGACTGGGACCAATGATCCCTGGGTTTTTTTGGCCAGTGTAGTTCCTGCATCCTTGATCTACAGGCAAGCCAGAAGGCTTTGTGCAAAAAAGGGAACAGGCATGCTGGACCTCACTGTTCAGGGACAGTGTGACTGGATGGCCACAATGTTTGCTGCTTATTCTTTTGCCAAATTCCATAGAGCCAGTGAATAGCAGAAAAGGGTATTAGCCAAGACTGGGACAGAAACCACAGCAATCCCTCAAAACCTGCCTAGGAACAGAAATACTTCAATAAATATCCTCTGATTTGGAAGAAATGGCTGCTTTGCCCATTTCAAGAATGGATTACAGCTGTAAAACCAGCTTCAATGGCTTGTTAACAAGCTTTATATCACCAGCACACCATACACAGACAGAGCACACTAGGGATTGCTGCCTGTGGCCCAAAAAGGGATGCATATCTAATCTTCAATAATCAGAAGATTCTAGGACATCTAGGAAACCTATTAAGCCCACCATAAAACTATAAAAAACTTTCAAATAACAAATAAATAAATTACTGTCAGTTTTGCTAGCAAAATAACTGACAACAATGATAAAGAGATAAAATATGAAAGAGAGAGAACACTGACATTTTAGAAACCTTAAGTGTTGTAGAAACCACTATGACCATACTGTGATCCTCAGTGTGAAGGTATGAAGGGATCTGACTAGTCAACATGAACTGTAAGGATTTTGTCAACTAAAAATGTAGGGTACATGAAGGAGAGTTAAAAAAAAATTATTGAGCTTTAATATAATATCAAAAACCACACAGGAAGCTGCCATTAACAGGACCAGTTTTGTAACTTGCTATTGTAAGTTTTAACTAAAAGACATTTCAGTGAAGTGTGGCTACTACCTTGTTACACTGAATTATAAAAATGTTAACACACAACTGACTTGTACTATATGGATACTCACCTGTATTGTGAGCTTCTAGTTGTGAAAGGGAATTCACAGCCACTTTGCATAATGAACAGTAAAGTAGTTTTTTGGCTTTTTCCTCTTCTGACTCAGTAACTGTGTTAGCAGCTCCATTCGTGCTCTTGGAGGATGAGGCAGGTGCTGCAGGTGCCACACCAGGTTTGGGAAGAAAAGAATCCACTTCTGTATTGGACTGCTGACTTGCACTGTTGGGTTTTTCTTTCCCTTTATCTTCTAAAAGAAACAAAATACATATGTTGTCATTTTGTGCCACACACAGAGAAACCATAAAGTAATAGTCCTGTGGGTTTAGTAAATATAACATAACAGGGGGCTAATTTATCTAATTTTATAAAAGAGCGCAGCATCCTTGAAACCTTGTTAAAATTCCTGCCATGAAATATACGTAATTCGACAAAAAGAGTGATTTTCCTGTTTTTAAAGTTACCAGTGAATACTAATGAGTTCACCAAAGTCGTGCCAGCTGTTGTACTGCAGGCATGGCCAGTTGAAAGGAGCCCAAGAAATGCCAAAGGAAGCCAGAGTTAAGGACTGGACAGCACTCACAAACAAGCAAGGCTTTGCATTGGGGATTAAAAAAAAAATGTTTCTCAGAAGCACTACACTTGCCTTTGGATGGGCTCAAGTTTCTCAAAGTCACTGGGAGGACACTGAAAGGCTCCAGCACCATCTTGACATACATCCCTCATTTCAGTTCCAGGAGTTATAGTACTACACATGAACACAGTTGCTAATATTTTTAGGTTTTTCCATGGATGATTCCCCATATATTTGTGGATCAGATGGTTTCTGTGTGCATTTAGTGCATTCCTTTATCACTTCACAAGCATGAGTGAATCATCTGTGCTCTTAGAGACAGGTAGGCAGGTATTACTTCATTCTGCAGATGGCGATCACAGAGCGAGAGATAAGATGCCCAGCTGTGCCTACAGAGGAACTTTGTGCCAGGGCCAGTACGCAAATGCTCCCTGCTTACATGCCCCTCAAGGGCTCATTCCATTTGAAGCTGTTCAACTGCAGGCCTTGTGACCACAAGCCATATTAGCTGCCAGCAGTGAAACAAGCTCTGTCCAAAGCAAACAAGGGATGGGAGGGCGACAGTGCAGTGGTGCTGGTATGAGCAACCCCGACAAAAGAGACGTGAGAAATGACTGAATGTCACTCTGAACAACTGGAATCAAGTTTCATCATCTTAGCAAGTACAACATCTACATAAGGGAAACCTCCCCATTTGAAACCCATGGCTTAGTTTGAAATAGAGTTGAACTGTCTTGGAAAACTAGGCTCTATTTTGAGCATTTATTTTTTAACATGGAGTCTTGGACTTTATGCTTACAGCTACCAGGCTCTGTCTTAACATGCCTTTGTGTATCAGGCCAAGACTGTGCTACCAAAAACTCTGAAAACCGGATTGTACCCACTCAAAAAACCACTTGAAAATGTGTAAGAACTATGAATAGACATCCTGAAACTAAACTCCACAATTGTTGGCATATTTCCCAGAAGTGCATTGCAGTACATCAATTTTAGATTGTTATAAACCAAGAGAAAGAAAATGCTAATAAAATAATTCTTTTAAAATAACAATAAAAATGCTTTGAAATTAAACAATATGAACTGTACTAAACTTTGAAAATAGTCAAGTGCAAAGACTACTATCATGACCAAATTAATGTTGAAACCAGATTCTGAAGGTATTTTGATTGACAAAGTATGAAAAAAGAAACTCATGCTAAATTGTTCCTCATAGGCTATTCAATTTTAGTCTCCACAATAATAAGTCACGTTTGAAAAAAAATCTAGATTTTGTATGACTTATGAGTCTTCATAAAATACAGTTTCAATAAATCACATTTGCTAACACTCTAAATTAAAGAGTTGTCAATAGGAAAACTCTCAGAGGTGTTAAAATCTACAAATGAAACACACTGAACAGCTGTCATTTGCGAATTTACATTACTGATAAACAGAACTGTTGTTGCTATTGTTTTTGTTCTATGCAATACTATGCCAAACTGCAAAAAGCATAACACCAGGATATATGTGAACCAGAGTGGAATAAAGGAAGGTTCCACAGTATTTTGCATTTCAGCCCTTAAAGGAAAAATACACCTGTAGAACTGCAAGCCGTATGTTAACATATACCAACTGCACTTCCACTTTGGCTTTGGGGTTTTTTTATGTTGTTCCCCATGTAATTTTTTTAAATGTGCACATAAAAATTTGGTGCTTTTGAAACACCTCCTGGAGATAAAAATCATCACCCCAGAGCAACAAGCACAGTGCTTACCCTCCTGCCCACAGCCCCTGCCTGTACTGATCTCACACATCACAACAAGAGGGAGCAGACTTTATTTGTTTTGCCATCAAGTGTCTGTGGAGTAGGATCCCAAGACATGGAAGAAGATCCATTTTACATGGGCCACCAATTGCCATCACAGAGTGATGGTTTTCCAACACTGAATTTAACAGATGATTGAAAAAATTACAGATTTAATTTCCCACTTCTCCTCACTTAGCTGGCCAGCAGCTGATGTGGTATGTTTTTAATAATACTCCCCAGATTTACAGTGTTTTCACCATTCATATGCCAACAATTCTAGAGTATACAACATGTAGCCCACTAACAAGAAAACTTCTACAAAACTAGAGAGAAGTTACCAGCATGCAGCTGGGCTCAATTCTGCCTGTATGGCAGCTTTTGGAAAGAACCTCAGTTCACATAATAATTCCATCATTTGGAAAGCTTCCTGACAGAAATAAGCTCTTCATCGATGCGGATGTATAAGGAGAGACATACGCCCCTCTATGAATTAATGTTTCCTTCCACCATTCTAAATGTTTAATGCAGAACATCTTCAAAGACCATAATTGTAAGGTTATTATACAGTTTAACTCCCACAGAAAGTACACGGAGCTAAGTGCATATTTGTCACTGCAGTGGGGCCAGAACTGCGTTTTCCTGGCTTCTAAAATCAGAAAATTGCACTTCTCCAAATGGGCTTTTGATAACCACTTATTGTTTCAATCCACAGAATTCAAAACACCATTACTTACAGTTTTATGTTTGAGACAGAAATGCCAACTATTCAACAGTGCAAAGCACAGGAAATGCAAATTGCATGTATATACAAAGCACAAAGACAATTACTCTTTTATTTGTACTTATAGGACAGAGCTAACAATATCTGCACACAGAAATCAAAAAATGTAGCTGTTAATGGCTGCATGCATACCCATACTTCCAAACTATCATCACCTTATAAAATCAGATGAATTGTGAGATGCAGCTGTGGGATTACAATCCTCTTGCTATTTCTGAAGGTGTTACTGAGAATAGGCTCAGATTTGCTCTGGTTTCCACCTGGGTCAAGATCAATAGAGCCAGGCAGAGCCCAAACGAGTGCAGGGGTGAGTCCATCCTGCCTGGACCATGGACACACCAGCTTCTGCTCCATAGCTTAGCAGAGCACAGCTAGGAGCATGAGGCCAGGGCAGTACCAGCCTACTCCCTGAAGGCAGTAGCTGTGATTCAATCTGCATTTCAGGTGAGGTTGAAATGCTCACACCAAACCTCATGTGCAAGAAGTTAATTTAAAATCTAATCTGTACTGTTTTCCTACATCTGTGTTCCTTTTCCATGCAGAAAAGCCACATTTCATCTGTCTTAAATTCCTGTCTTTAATTCCAGAAAAGTAAATTGATGATTCAGGTTGTTACTGAAGCCTGAATTTATTTTGAAGTAGAGCCCAGGGAAAATAACTAAAGCAAGCTAATTAAGTATTGCTTTGGGCTCGGTAATATCAATGCTTTTCTCACCCATTACATTGTTTTAATTCTGCTTTGAAGTTATTTTCACATATTTCTGCTTTTTTGACTCATGCTTGTGTCAGCGCCATGTTAAAATTCAGGACTTGCTTATCTAATCAGTACTGCCTCATTTTGAGTACTGAAATCAGGGCACTGCGGGGTAACACTCCATAGGATCAAACCTACCGGTTCTACTGCTCCACTTCTACAGCTCAAGTGACTCATTGACCTTTGCAGGTCATGCCACTATTACAGGTGCTGTGGTTTAGACAATAGGTCCTACCCATTAATGGCTTTTTTTTTTTTTTGAGTCCGAGTGATTCTTTGATGCACACTAGAAAGAAGTTTTATTTTGACTTCATGATAAAAGCATGATGTTACTATTAAAAAAACCAAACCAACAAACACCTTAATATTCAGATCCTTAATTCAGAATTTACATTTTCAATAACAATAAAAACAATGTGAATTTAAAATTCATGTATAGCTCTAGAAATCTGAGTTTTTCATATCAAAAATGTTCATTGCTACATACACATCTCAACATGCCTGTCTGCCCAGTTTTTATCACTGATGATACATAAAACATCTTTACAATAAAGTTCTGTTCCACAACAGCTTGTTCATATAGCAGTTAGAATTAAAATATCCTAGGCACAGATAATATGTGATATACTTGAAAGAACCCTTTCCAATACATATGATAAAAGCTTTCAGATATGAAGTTCTGCTATGATCCTAATAACCCTTACAAGACTGTCATGTATATTTTCTGCTGTATATAATAAATAAACAAATTTTCTCTTGCTGTGACAGTAACAGAACAAGGCTTCAGTTACTGAAAAGACATATTTTGTGTGTGTCTGCATGTAATAAAAAGTATAGCTTTGCACTTGCTTGCTTCTCTTCTCCACCAGAAACTGGGAATATTGTGCAAAACCTGTGCTGAAGGCTGAACACACAGAGAGGGGAGGATCCTGGGATGGAGAACAGCTGCCCAGAGCTGACTGTGATGGAGTTGGCTCCCCGCAGGGAAGAGACCATGCCATGCTCACAACCACCCACTGCCCAGCTCCAGCTTCACACCTTCCCTTGTGCCAGGCTTTTCACTGCATCCCTCAGCTCCAGGCACTGAACAGCTGCTGTACACAAAGTGCTTACAGCAAAAGGGCAGCACAGACACTGCAAAGTGGCTGCTGCTGCTCCACAACCCTGCACTGAGGCTCTTTTGTGTCACGTTTGAATTTGGCATCCTAGGTATAGAAATCTGGTTTGATATTTCTTTTACCTGCTCGCACAGTAGTGCACATTGCCAAGTTAGAAGAGAGCATAATGGAAAAGTTACTTTTGGCAGTAAAATGTTTATTATTCTCCATTGTAAAGGTAAGAAAATAGTAAAAACTTATGCTCCTTTTCTTCTTGAAAAACATGAAAGAAAGAGCCACGCAATATCCAGTGCAATTTCCAGCCTAAACCAGTCACATAATTTTTTTCCAGCCTAAACCAGTCACATAATTTTTTTTGCTGTGTCAGGAAAATGCTGTGTAACTCAGCCACTGCATGGTTATCAGGGCCATACAACCAGACAGCACAATTAATGCACAGTTAGGGGCAAAGCCTTTGGTTCAATCAGCCTTGTTTATGGTGAAAGAATAACCTTTTAAAAAAAGGACTGCTTGCTGATCCTGAACATTTTCAACTGCTTTCTGACTACGTCACTTCCACTAAAATCAAAAGTGATTTATGAAAGCAAACACTATTATTTTATTTTGGGACTGAAAGTGTGGTGCCAATATCAGCTTGTGATAGCCTTGAGTACACATAAGTTGTGCTACAGGGAGCTGCTGTTAGTTTGAAGTGTTGAGTTTGGAGACTAAGAGAGAGTTTGAAGAAAAGCAAACATATCTCCCATACTGCTAAAGCTATACTGAGTGAAACAAATTATCAGGTTCTCCCTGGAATTTCAATAGCTCCATATAGGCCTGTGCATATTGGGCTGCATTAAACAACCTCCAGTGATTACAGAATGGGAAAAGGAAATTCATGAGATTGTCAGAGAATTAAACTTTCTTTCTGCAAACAACTGTATAGAAAATTACACTATAAATTATACAAAATTACTATTAATTACACGAGTAGACAATCCAATAAATTTTCCTGAAAAGCTTATCAGTAAAGCTAAATTAGCATCCATAAACACAAAGAAAAAATTTGTATGTGGAAAAATAAAATTCTCAGTTTAAATTTTACATGCTTGGCACATGTGAAATAAATCTAAGTGACAAATTTACATTGTTTTCCCACACTTTACGAAACATGCCCACCAATGATGCTGAAGATAGATGAGTTACTCAGTAGTCACCAGTTGACCTCTCTGTTCTAAGCTTTCTGCACAGGGAAGATGTTGTTCCCCAGACCAAGTGATCAGTTTAAGGGCAGAGATGACCACTACAGGAAGGTATGAAACCACAGAGACACAACAACAACCAGTCACTGACACAGGCACCATTGTGGCAGTCAAACTTCTCACAAGTGTTTCTCTGTTTTTCAGTCCAACACAGCAAAACAGAAATTTTTAAAGATGAGAATAAAACAAACAAGTTTTGCAGCTGATTGCAGGGAACTCTTCCCAAACAGGTCCAGGCAGTGCAGGAAGGTGTATTGGAAGCTGGTTTCAATGGCTGTGTGTGGTAGGTGCAAGACAGCATTTGGAAGCGTATTACAAAAGACATACAAAGGTATGGAGAGCTTTGAAAGTGAAGGACATAAATCTGGAGAGAGAAAAATCAGTACCACAGAAATATTGTAACAAAATTTTCAGGATTTAATGTAAAAACCATTAAAGTAGAGAGCTCACAGTCAAAGAGATAACAAGCCTCGCTGAGTGTAATTATGGGAGATGTTAAAAAACTACAAAAAAAAATAAAATCAAGGTGGAGAAAACTTATTAAGTCATACTTGTAGGACTGTCTAACCAAACCTTAGGTTCTATTCTGGAACACAGACCTGGGGATGGAACGAGAACATCCACAAATAATTATACTGGAAACAAGAGCCGCTGTACATCTCCTTGGCCTGAAATAAGATTTGAAGGGAGATCATCATCAGTGACTGAATTACCAGGATGAAAAGAAGGGCCTCTTTCAATGTATTAGCAGAAAAGTTACTGAGCAGAAAGTCAGACAATAGCTCCAGTAAGAAAAGCAAGTTTCAAAACACTGCTCTTCATAGAAAGCATTTTTTTCTGGTTCATAGCACTATAGAGGAATAAAGCTCACACACACAATTAATTGTTCTTCTTATGATGGAAGAGATGAACACTTTGAGTAATATATGCCATAAAGACAAGAGCAGGACAGCAATTAAGTTACTAGTGGTCACAACATTTACAGATTTGTAAGTACTCTGTCCTACATCTCAGCACCACTCACAAAATCTTCTGACAAAACAAACAACGAAGAGCACTAGATTATTTCCTCACACTCATTAAGATGGAGTTAGCAAACTTGGATAAGGTATTTCAAAACATTTTTTTGTTCTATCTGCACATTTGCTGAATAATAAGGCTCTAACGGCTGTCAGACAAAATACCTACTTTCTCACCAGTTGTGCAGCCTACTGAGAAATGAGGCTGAAAAACCCGTAGGGCTCTGTTCTAGAAAAATTCCACTGCAAACCTACATGCAAATCAGACAGCACAGTGTATCTATTAACCCCTTGGTTACTTTTAGTTTTTGTAAATTTTTTTTTTTCTTGTACTTCTGGTCTTTATGAAAAAGAGCAACATTTTATATAATGAAATAAATCTGTTTGACACATTCTGAAGAGAACAAAATTTGTCTCTATACAAAGATGAGAAAAAAATAGAAGCTATAAATATAAAGCTTTTCCTCTCAAAAACAAATGTGCCCTCAAGTAAGCTGCAACATATTTTCTCAAGATACTGAAGCTACATCAGGAAATGTCTGGATGGCTGTGGAATATTAGGTGAAATTGGTAGCTAGAATGCTTATTTAATTAACTGCATCACTACTCTCCAACAGGCAGAACCCAAGTATCTTTTTTCACTTCAGAAGTATTGCTTGCACAGCTATGTTGCAGCAGTGATAATTTCTTATATATTTTATTTCTGATTTGGCGTATCAAAGGCTCTTACAAGGAGACCTGCATTTTCTTCAGAGTATGAATTTGTGCTTACCAGAATAAAGATGTAATGTTAAAAAAGTTTTGTCTTTGCAATTTTGGTTGGGTTTAATTTTTATGAAAGTGGACTGATGAGCATTAAAAAATATTTGGAAGTACACATAGATCTGCAAAATCTGTAAAATCTTGCCATGCAAAATCTATTCCTGTACCTATTTGTATACCTTTCTGAACTGAAAGTTCCTGCTGCTTCAATTACTGGGTTGTCAGAGGTGATCCTGCTGTATTGCCTATGATTTTTAACCAATTACTTACATATTTGGATATTCTTAGGGAATTGGTTTAGGTTGGCTGGCTAATGTCTGTTTTACAAGACAAGATCAAGAAATATCTGTATGCACTCACCAGCAGGGGAGGAAAAAAAAAAAAGATATGTTGGCACAACCATATAAAACATATAGTAAAATAGCTGCAAAATTGTTATGTGTCAACAACAGACATTCACATTTCAAAAGCCTCTAACTTAATACCTCAACACAATGCAATTTCCCAGTGCAAAAGCTAGAGGAATAAGAAGGGTTGATTTTGTACTGTTAGCCAAAATGCAGGAGTGTATGTGGTATGTCTGGAGAAAACAAACTTTGAACACTCAAGGCCATTTGCATTGTGCCTCCATGTAACTTGCTGATCTTTAATGATATTTTACAAAATGCATGTTGTATCAGACTTCTCTTTTCCTAATTTGAAAAAGATTAGTACAAATTCCAGTTCCCTCCTCCTCTAGTTTTTCAGACCTAATAGGGTGAACAAGTAACTGTGGCAAATGTAGCATGTTACTTCTGGGGAAAATCAACTTGTCCAAAAAAACCCCAATACAGAGCAATTTCCTAGCGTACAATGCCAGTATCTGATTCCTCAGTGACATGTTTACTATCACTAGAAGTTTGTTCATAAAACAGCAATATCAGTAGCCCTACAATGCTGGCAACTGAAAACAAGGTGGATCTAAAAGACAGCTGGCAAGTGTGAATGCTGATTGAAAGAGTATCCATGAAGTGAGATCATCCAAAAGCTCAGTCTTCCAGGGTCCTGTTGCTTTATAGGCAGGCATACTTACTTTCATCTTTACTGAGCTATGCCAGTCTGCTTGGGCTGGAATAGGAAAATTTTTGAGTTGGAAAATTTTAATACCGTGTGAGCAAAGCTTAAAAGGCAGTATAAGATTTGCTATGCTACAAATTATGGCTCTCCTCTGGGTGAAAGCAAATGTTTTTTGTAACTTATAAACTTATCTTTTTCTGACACTAGACATTTATTATTTTGAAAATATTTTATACTCCCATTCCAAATTCTGCTACATCTATATCTGATGTCCTGGAATGCAAACTTTCTATAGTATTGAACTGTCTTTTAAACTTTTTAATAATGTAGAAATGCTTAGAAAAATAACTTTCAAAGATTATAACAAACATACAGTATTTTGCCCAGAGATCCTTCACTTCTGCTTAGTCTCAGTGCATTATCTCAGCTGTGAAAATAGCATAATGGCTCCACCATTTATGAATCTAAAATAGATAACTAGAAACATATTTCACTTTCTGCTTGTGCAAAAAAAAAATCTTAAAACTCTATGCTCAGATGCTGAAGTGTTTTGGAACTTCATATGAAATTTATGGGTGTCTAAATAAAAGAATCAAGGAGAACTGACACACTCTGCAAGTAAATTCTTGTGAGCCTGTGTCTGAACTACTCACTTGGTACTTTTCCAGGAAGAACTGCAGTTCAAGTCAGCTATGAAACACTCATCTTCATTTCAGTTAGACGACATCTATAATTGTGCATTCTTACCCACTTCTGTAGCAGGTTTGCCTGAGCACTGTGAGTATTCAGTCATGCCCTCAAGATTTGACAAATAAATCGGATTTCAGATATAACTTGTCTAACCAACATTTAATATTTTCACTGTCCTTGAAAACAAGTAATAAGGAAATAATGAGTAGCCTAATATTTGTATAAATCATTTTCCTACTGTAGGAAATGAAGTATATTTCCCCCTTCCCCATGAAGCAGCATTGGTCCTGACACATTCCTTCCTATTTGGACACTAAATTAATTCAAGGGCTCAGCAAAAAGGAGAAAAATTTTGCAGCTTCAACACAGTCTTTAACTTCACACAACTGAATAGAGAGAAAACTTTATGCAATTACGTATGAATGATCACCAGAATCCTGTTATTTATTCTCTGATACCAGTGAAAAATACGGATCTGGTTTCAGAGGAACTGCCTTATTTCCTTAGAATATGTTGCTTCAATAAGTGTTGTGAAAATATTAAATACAATTGAAATTATTTCTCCCGGCACTGCTAAGAAACCCAACAGAACCAGCAGGTGTCTTTTTAGCAAGTTATTTTGTTATTTCATACTTGCTATCATTCCGTTATCATTCTATTAAAAAAAAATCCTCTTGGGGTATTCAATGGGCAAGACTGTATTCAATCATTAACAGAACAAGCAAGAAAAACAGATGCCTGATTTCACAGTATTAAAGAGGCACTGAAAGATTCAATGTTATGAAAGGATTCTTCAAATGATCACATACATGTAGCTAAAAAACCCCTGGTAGCTGATAGCATCCCTGGCCCTGTTGCCATCATCCAGCACCACTAGTAGAGTCAATTTTGCTGGGCCAAATGCCTGTCCCTGCTTCTCGAAGAAAGAAAAACCTTTGTATCATTTTAAGAACATTGTTTAAAAAATGCTATGAATTCACGTTTTTAGAACTTGTCTAAGTAGAAATACTAGAGGTACACAGTTTTAATGATACACAACATGAATGCTCAGGCACAGAGCAGAACACTCAAAATAGCCTTATTTCACCTTACAACATATTTTTGATCTCAAGCTCTGCTTATTTTATTGCAGAAGAAGAAAAACCTTACCATTCATTCAAAAGAAAATCCTGGTTTCACATATTTCTGATTGCTGTAATAACCAGAGACAGAAAAGTTTGGCCTTTTCCAGTATGAACAAGAATTGCAACAGCTCATCAATTTATGTGTTTCAGCTGCAGAGCTTGTTTCTCAGTTAATGGCACCTAAAATCAGTTTTCAGTAGAAGTGCAGAATTTGAAATGTGCTAGCATTATAGACAGACCAAAGATTTCCAGGAGCTCCCAAGAGCTCCTCAACAGCAAAATGCACAGTATGACTGGTTTTCCATTCAGATTTAGACACACATAGAAAGATGAGGTTTGAAAACCCATTTTTGAAAAGTATGAACAGTAAGACTGGCAGGGAAGAAAGTGTTTCAAGATCCCAACCTATTATAATGAATTCTTGTTAACAGACTTTGACTTGCTAATTGTTTTTGGCTCACCTTTCATCCTAAGAGTATAAACCAAACAGCAATTTCCTGAAAGAGCTGCTGAAATTACCTGCCAGAAAACGCCCAGAAACTATTTACTATTAAATCAAATATAGGCATTGCATGTGCCATGGATGTAAGTATGCATATGGTACTTGCAATAGTGTAACTGTGATGAATTTATGAGTGTTCATTAATCATATTTTATATCATCAATTGTAAAAGAACTGTGGTCAAGCAGAAAATTCTATACTGTACCATTACCTCTGTTTTGGGGTTTCAACAGATGGTAATATAGAAGGATCTTCATATGGCTGTGAAACACTGAATCAGAAAGGAACAAAGCTTACCATCCTCAGAGGAAGTAATGGAAAAATGCCCTTGAAATGACTCTCCTTGGTGGCTGAATCAGATTGAATTTACTACTTAGTTGACCGTAAACTAATACCTTTGTCTAACAGAAATATGCCCGCGCTTAGCAGGCACTATCTGAATCCACAAAAACACAGATGCATGGTTATCTTATAGAGTATAGCTTCAGCAGAATTCTTTATGTCAGCATAAATGTGAAGAACTGATGAGGCTCATCAGTAGCTTTTGAAGGAGGCCAGACAAGCACAAGCATCTTTGAAGGGCATAGAGCAGAACCTCTAAATAGGGCACAGTGACACTCTGGGGGCCACATCCTTGTCCTCTTCCTCTCTCAGAGCTTCTCCCTATCCCTGCCTCACCCTCAAAATTCAATGCTGTCACAACCTGTTTCGAGATCTAAAAGACTTTGGTACATTACACAAAATTATAAGATTGAAGAATAATTAGAATCACTGTAGCTTTGAGGTTCTTATAATGATGACAAATAACCTTGAATTTCCCAGGACACATACACCACAGTTCAGCTGGGGAGGCTGTATGTCTCCAGCTCCTAGCTGCTTCTTAAGGACCATACAAGAAACAGTTTATTTGAGCTATGTAAACAAGCCACTCCTTTAAAATGTGTGGAAAATAAGGTGATAAATGCAAGCAAATAAGGGTGAAAAGGGATTTTGCTAAGAAATCTGGTATAATTTTTTGCATTAATCCAGGTAAAGAGTTGCATATATAAAGGTTTAGAATTTAATCACTGGCAGAAAGATTTTTAAAATCAGCAATGAGAGCAAGATGAGTAAAGGAGTGTCCTGATGGTGGACTCATGAAATATAAACTGAGCCCTCCACTGGCACATTTCACCTCATTGGTAGTTGATGAATTCACAGCACTGGCAATGGGGACACTAGAGAAATCTGACCCATCATAAGCTTCCTGAGTAAATATGATTCGACATGTTGCAGGCTACTTTAGGCATAAAAGGAGAAAACAGTCAGTTTTGTTGTGAAAGCATCCACAGATAGCCCTAAAACTAAAACCCACAGACAAGATCACAAGCAAAACTTTTCTAAGTCTGATAAAGCTTGGAGTCACCAATGCTGTCTAATGGGACAACTAATTACCATATGTCTACATGACATCAAGTCATTTGTTAGGTCCCTCACCAGGTCCAGGTTATTTTCCAAATGTGATCTAGTTCACTCAGTGTCAGACACTGTGCCATACTCCAGCATGACAATGTTTCTCAGAATAACCTCCAGCTATTTTGAATTATGCAGCTGGATTCCAGTAATGACTGGAATCCTCTTACAAGACACACTTAGGATCAAGAAGCTGGCAAAAAATTTTGCAGTCACGGCTGTTTCCCACCATTCTTGCCATACACAGCAGATCAGCCCAGGACTGCTCCTATGCTGGAATGTCATCACTGTGACCCTGTGCACTGCCTGTTGATCTGTCCTGAGACAGTGCCCCAGAGCCAAGCTGTAGTACAAAGGGTCAGGATCTGAAACAGGTTCTAGCATTTGGCCTAGTTAGGTGTGTAACATCCTCTGTTCCCATACCAGCTAACAAAATGGGTTCTCATAGAGCATCCAAAGGGTTTATCTCTACCTACTAATTCCCACATAGCAGAGTCTTCTGCTCTTACTGCAGTGAAGATTGAACCTGAAATGCCCATACCTATCATTTCACAAACAGGCATGAGGCCAACTGAGCATACAGGGAATGATCAAAGGACAAAAAAGATTATCTTTTATCATCTGAAATATGATTTTGACTCTTGAGTAGTTTAAAACAGTTGCATTTACTTTCCAATTTTCATATCAAAGCAAAATGCAAAGAAGTTGATACCACATCATTTGTATGCTTCATTTTGAACTATTTATTTTGATTTAGAAGTAGGATCAAAGAATTCCTCTTTGCTTGATAAGTAAACAGTGACATTTCAATCCAGTCATTATCATATGCATTCCTGAAGGATTCATCACTATAAACATCTACACTATGCTGACCTGGGGTCACAGACACCATCTTCTATTGCATTCTTAGAACTATATTTAAACCACACTTCAAATATTCTAAACTATGCTGTGTACTGGGTATTACCCTTGCCCTTTCCTAAAGCAATGCAATACATGTATGAATCCTTCTATGTACCAATCTTGAAAGCCCTGGGCTTCCCCTGGGAGGGAAGGAATCTTTGCCACCATCCTGAGTTTGCATGGCTAAGCTTTGGTAGTGGGAGGGCTACAGAGGTGGCTTCTGTGAGAAGCTGTCAGAAGTTTCCCATATGTTTGACAGAACTTGATGCACGAGTTTTTGCTGTATTTTCTCTCCCCTGCCCAGCTGAGGGTGGGAGTAGTAGAGTGGCTTTGGTGGGCACCTGGCACCCAGCCAGGATCAACCCAGCACAGCAAGAGCAGCTCCCAGTGCTATTGACACAGCTGCTCTGTAATCACATCTCAAAACAGCTACAAAAAAGCTTGCAGGGCCACAGTAGTGATTTGCTAGCACATAGAACTGTTATATAGCCATTACTGGACTTTTCCTCTTTTCCTGTGTGGTTTGAGAAACTGTGGGAGACAGGTTATGGATACATACCCTAGGGCAACCTCCAATCCGCAAATACCTTACCAGGACAAGCAGAGATGGCCCAGCTGTAGTAGGAGAGCAACACCTTTGTCACACAGTCTCTGGACATTTTTTCCTGTCTGCAGAGTGGATGGGGAAGGGTGGTGGTATTTACTAGTACCAATAAATATTTTCTGAACAGCAAGGAGGTGTGAGCTTAGACAATGGGATCTAACAAAGTTAGAGTCCAACCTTGTTCAGTTAAACCCTTTGTCATCCACTAAGGGTGCAGCCAGCTGCACCATTCCTGCACTTTGGCTTTATCATTATATGTTTGATGATGATCAATGTACAAATGCCATTTCCAAGTCACATGCATTATTAACAATAGCAGGGAAGAACTCTCTCACAGTGTGGGTGTTGTCATGCTCAGACCACTGTCACACCTTTCTGCTTGGCTGAGGCCACTTTTGTCTACAGGAGCCCACATTCTTCTGGAAATATCCCCAAAAACCTTAAAGATTAATGTAACTTCTGTAGCTCTACCAGCTACAAAAATTACTTTTCTCCTACATTTCTCAAGCTGAAAGAAACAGCTGTATAGAGACCACTGCATCATACATTTTGAAAAATAAGGACTGAATAAATTTGTGTTTTGCCTTTGATAGATTCATCACTAGCTGAGCTAACAGTGAAATTATTTTTCCTGTTAGTACTATAGTGACTTCTGACAAGGGTGACTTCTGACAAATGAGTGGTTTGGACTTCATGCTATGTCTTACGCACAGAATACATGGCTCTGTAGCAAACTTAACCTGACATTTTAGTTCAATATTTAGCAACTGTTCTGTCTGGAGAGCTCCAAATCATTCATCATTATCTCATTCAAAATGACAGCATGTCAGAAAGGGTGCTGCTCATGCCTGTTGTGCCCCTTTATTAGCAGACCTACGTAAGAGAACAATTGCAGATTATCACTTTAGTGCAACCCTCCCTACCCTTTCTGCACTAATACCCATGGAAGTACAGCAGATAAAAAAGATCACAAGAACTTATATCTGTCTTCTCTGTTTAGCTCCTCTTTCTACTCTTCCACACACTAGAAAAGGAGACCAGAAATTATTTACTACTTGTTGAAGTAGTAAATTTCTCAGCAACTCTCCAAAGTACAATGGGTAACAATAGCTTCCCAAGTGGTGGAATTTAATTCCCTTCCTGGATTTCATTTAGTTTATGTTCCTTCAAAGACATTTTTTCAGATCTACAGCACACATAAACACTTTCAACTGTCCCATGCTGAAGGCAGAGTGTCCCTGATCAGTCAGCAGGTCAAGCAAAACAGAGCCCATGTGGCAGCATCTTTCAGGATAGATCATAAGTTAGGACTTCTCTTCTACCTAGGTGCCAATTTTCATCAAACTTATAGGATTTATAAGACTTATTTATAGGATTTATAGGATTAAAATCTTTACATCTCGTTTTTGTTTTTGCACACTATGAAATACAGTCAAAGCTGTGAAGACACAGCCAGAAAATAGCAAAGATAGGAATAGATGATAGGACCATAAATCTCATTTCCTCTGGAAATCAGGATTAAAAAAACCCACAAATACACACAAGAACTGAAAGACTTAGTATTAAAGATATTCCAAGGAAACAGAAAATATTCCTGAAAAGTTAATATCTAGTACTAGTGTGTTTCTTGAGAATGAAAGTTGTGTTAAAAGATTCAGAAAAAATGGTATAAGTTAATTTTTTGCTCCAAAGCAAGAAAACCAACCAACCAACAAAAAACCACTCAAAACAAACAAAAAACCCTCCCAACCCAAAAAATCCCAACAAAACAAACCAAAACCAACACACACAAAACCCCAAAAGCCAAAACACTACCCAATGGCAACTTGGTGACTGCTTTAGTTGCAGTAAGCATTATGGTAAGTGGATAAACATATGTCAAAGAATAGATGGGCAATAGTATCTGTAAGCAAAACTGTAGCTGAACAAAATGATGGTTTGTTCTAAACCTCCAACCTTCAAGTTGTAAAACCCCCAATCTTCAAGTTGTTCCCCATCTTTGTGACCAGCTTTCCCTATAAATATAGAAAATTTGCTCCAAGTTCAGGTTTTTTCTTCCCAGGCATCCCATCCTCAGTCTCCTGCACAGCAATAAGAGCCTTTGAGGAGCCTACTCACCACAGAGAATCCCACTGTTCTCCTGATGGGAAGAAAGTGTTTAAGTAAATTGCCATTGGGATTTATTTTTAGTGTAGAAACAGTTGCAGTGGTGTAATCCAACAGACACAGATGGCAATCTGTCTAATTTGTACAGAGTAGTTAATAGCATAACAACACACTGTCAAAACAGGGCAATTAAAAAAATATATCAAGAGCAGGTTTCCCTTTTGACTGGTTGTATTATTTTATCAAAAACTGAACATAGGTTTTAGATATATTGCAGAGGAAAGAAAAAAATTAATTCAATTCAGACCTCATGGTCTGGCAAAGGAAACATGAAACAGCTCCAGACGGTTTCTGAAAGAGAAAGATGGAGTTTGAAAAAGATGAGGAAACTTTTGCTGTCTGGACCTCAATGTCTGGCATTGGAGAGGGAGGACATTATAAAATTATGTTACCACAGATGAATTCTTAACATGTTAAATCTTCTAAAGTCTTAAGTGATGTTTTACTTCAGCCGTTGCCTGAGTTCTCACCATGCACACCTGGAGCAGTAACAAAGCTATTTTCACTATTTCAGAGAGCAAAATATTTATCAAATATTTTAAATCTCTTTCAGTTCATTCATCCACCTTATATTTAGATCAATGTCAAATTGCTACTGTTTTATCGTAGCATGTCTTGTTCACCTGAAGGTGCTACTTGGACTTAGCTCATCTCTCTCAAAACTAAAATGTGATGTGCTAGGTAAATCGACACAAAATTTGTCACCCACTGTCACTGTTAAGGACCCGCAGATAGTTTTGAAGCTGCTGTAAAAACAGCAGGATGACAAATAGTCACTGATATTTTTTTTTCAGTTGGATTTTTTTTTTGGTTATTTTTAATGCACATGTCAAAAAACTGTTATTCACTTCATGGCACCTGAGTCAAGATCAACTCTGGTGAAGAGAATAATAAATGGCTGCTAGGCAGAAGCAAATTTATCAGCAATAGTCTGCTAGACTGACAGTTGGGTAATCAACAGTTGAGGTCTTCTCCTGAATAACACTGTCAGCAAGTTCATGGATGTCTCCTGTTTCATGCAGTAATACAACACTGACAGAGCAGAAACTCAAGCACTTCCACTGCTACTAGTGTTGCTGGCCTTCCTCAGATTACTCATCTGGAGGGTAAAAAAAAAAAACAAAAAAGAAAAAGAAAAAAGAAGTGATGTTGAAGCACAAATGATCTGTAAAAGTCAGGAAATACCCAGACCACAAGGCTTCACATTTCTGTAGGTGTGCTGTCCTATCAGAGCAACATTATCTTATTCAGAAAGGAAAAAATTGTTACAAAGGTTTCTTCAGCTAAATATATAACCTCAGAATTCACCCTCCACCCACATCCATCCACTCTTGCCATAAGAACATCCATACATTTTAATAGTAAATTTCATGGGCTTAAAAAAATACACTTTAGCATTCAGGGACACCAGTTGTTTCACAGATGAGAAAAAGCAATTTGAGAGTATCAAAACAAATCAATTCTGTACAAGAAAGCATAGTAAATAGTTTAGAAAAGACAAGTTATGGATCACTATCATGCAACCAAATTCTCTCATACAAACACACAAAAAGGAGAAAGCAAAGGATGTATAGAACAAAGTTTTCATTGACCTGATTTGTCAGAGCTGTTGGCTGTGACTGGCGTGGTGGAGCAGCCCGTGTTAACCTTTGCGCTGTCCTTGGAAGAACCAACTTTGGGTTTGTTTTTCGTTGCCTCTAGAGCTTTGACCTTCTTGGCATGTTTACTTCCTTTGTAGTGGGCCTCGGCCTGGCTCTACAAAGGAGAACAAATCAGGCTCACTTTTTTTTGCACTTGGATATATTACAATGGATGACAAGGCAGCAAAGTGACACTTTCAATAGTAGGCACCATATTATTCCACCTAAATTTTTTTCACAGTTTTATACTAATATTTTTCATGGATCCAAGTTCTTATATATTCAGATGTCAGGATTTTAATCAATATAGCATGTTTTGAGTAACTTGGAAAAAGATGCTCTAACATTACATAAAGCTCTGTCACTTCTAACATAATTCTTTACTTGTGTGGTGCTTAAAGGTTTAAGGCACTCTACAAATGTAAACACATCCAATTCAGAAAGATGTTACTCAATTTTCATGTGGTGTTTCCTAGTCTTCATTGCTTGCAGCTAGAAAGATGTACTGTGCTGAAACATGATTAAATAATCCATTTTTCCTTTTGTTTGATATAGTACAGATACAATAAAATACTTTCAACTTCACACTAACAGCAACTGAGAGAACTGAAATTTGAAAAAAATATTACTTCACAATTATCTCAAAAAAGAAGGGTTAAAATGAGCAAACATCATAGCAAACTTCAGTAGACCCAAGTACAACATAGAAAACTAAATACTTGTCAGTCTTGATTGCTTTATAAATTGCCTTGAATATTATTTTTTTAAATACTAAGAAAATTGGAACCTGAAGGACAGAGAGAAGAGAAACTTTTAAAGATTATTATTATTTATTTCATCTTAATCTGCCCAAACAGAACAGTAGAAATATGTACTGAGATGTTTACTTCACCTTTGCCTTAAAACTATCTTCAGAAACTAGGTCAGTGTTTTTGAAGTTGCACAGCTAAAGCTAGACACATAAATATCTGCCCATTTTTTTTCAGTGATATTGAGTCTCCTTCATCGTTCTTGGCTCTATATCAGATGCCTTGACAAATCAGGCCACTTTGTTAGAAGCAAAACTAAGGAATTACATAATTAATACAAACTCCAAAGCTTGGAAATTTCAGCTGATGAATTTAAATGTTTTTCTTGCCTTCTTAATAAATTAATTTACCAAATAATGGGCAAGAAAAAAGTCCTATCCAAACAAGTCTGTTTTCATTACATTGTACTATTCAGCAATAGCTTTGCATAATTAATATTTCCAAACACAATTTTAAAACACTATTTCAAGCATACCACTAGGTGCCTCTATTGAAGGTTACATATTAACCAAATAAGTTAATATTGTTGTTTACTTCAAATTAAAACACTCAGAGAAAGCATGCTTCTTCTAAGCACATCTTTGCACCTGGCATATAAAAACATCAGTGCAAGTAAACTTTCACTGTGTTCATGAAAAACCACATTCATTCTCTCTCAGTTGATTACCAACTATTTTATTTAGTTCACAGTGTTAAACGAAGCAAGCCATGAAACAAGTCACATGCTTTTCATAAAGAGCAACTGTAATATCTAAGATGCTTGAACTCCATAAAGAGTGCTGCCATAAGGAGGAAAGTTGTTTTAGGATCAGAAGAAATAGGGATTACAATACAGTCACCTTGGGACAGCATGTAATAACAGCTTTGTGATATGGTAGAGTAGAAGTGAAGAGTAGAAACAGCTGGAGCAGACAAGAGAACAGACAGCAGGTTGGAGTCCTCACACAAGTTACTAGCACCATTAAACTGATGGAGAATTGTTGCTAAAATAAGGAGAGAAGTTCTTACACACCAGAACTGATTATACAGCCCATGAAACACAGTGCTCTCCACCTCAGAAGGACAGTGTATGTTGTTGTGGGTGCACCTTTCCTTTCATAGGAGATTTTAGTAAGCAAGCATTCAGTAAGAAAAGCTGCTAGATTAGTTTTATTTTGAATTTCTCTGAAAGTGAGACATCTTTTAAAAACTTTATTATAAAAACAGTGAAGAGTTTACTCATCAATTGCTAAGAAAACATGTATTGATTTTAAAACCTTTGAAATATTAACAAGCATACAAACACAATTCGAGGATTATAAAGAAACAAGTAACCAGCTATATCACTAGTACTACGTGCACTACTTAAAGGGACACTTGTCAACTTCTGGGTTGGATCTCTCCAGTTCTGAATGCAGCAGAGGAGCACAGTCCTGTTTGTGCCCTGCTGTGCCAATGTGCCTTATGTGGCACAGGAGTCTTGCCCTGCCTCTCTCCACCTTTGCTGTGTTTTATCCATTTCTCTTAAGCTTTGCAGTTGTGAAGTGATGCACCAGAAGAGGCGTTTTTCACCAACAAAATTCAATAAACTATTCACACTTTGCAGTCTACAAAAAGTGGAGCTAAAAATTGGGGTGAATATATGCACTCTCCATTCCAATACTTTTTACTTTTAATAATAGCAAGTACAAGAATGTCCACTCAAGCATCCTCAAGTTGATGATGTCCCTTTAAATATTTGAACTCTATGCTCTGCGCATATGTGTGCTGTTGGTAGGATCATATGCTGCCTGTGGCAAAAGCTATGACATAAGAGACATAAATGCACTCAAGAGAAAGACTTAGTAAGTCAATTCCTTGATAATAAGCCTTTCTGCTGATATTTGCAATAATAATGCCTGCAATATCAGTAATAACCTACTACAGTCTTTGATTCCCTTCATTCAATCCTCATATAGTGTACATGAGACCTGTTGAGAACAAACAAGCCCAGGCAGAATTAAAATTAAGATTTTCATAATAACAAGCAAAGCTTCTTGGAAACATGGTGAATGGACTCATTTTTAAGCTTTCTAATTATCATAATCTATCAAGTTCATAGCTGTACATTATAAGGACAAAAAGTATTGCTTTGATAAATCTAAGCAGGGGTTTGGACATGTCATCCTTCTTCAATACTGTTCAAACTAGACCATATTCCTTTGGGGCCAGGGGGATTCTCCTGGTTGGATTTTAAAGTAGTTAGAGGATGCAAAAATCTACCTTTAAAAATTGTTTCAGTGCCTCGCTCTGTTAGTTAACTGACATTTGTTTCTACATTGATTTTGTCAACTTTCAGTTCCAGGGGCTGGATATTGTTAAACCTTTGGTTTTTAAGCTGTTAATAGAAACACAGATACTCTTTCCAAGCATGAAGTTAGAGTAGCATTCCTTGAAGTGTTGAAGCAATCTTTCCTGACCACATGAGCACGCTTTTCTAGTCCTTTCAGGTACACTTGAAGTTCAGAGTTTGCCTTTTATGCACTGTGGTAGATAATTTGATTGAGCTGCCTTTTGGTAACTGAAATGCTGTATCATCATGTAATGTAAACCTTTGGAATTTTCTGGAGTCATAGCAAGCAAAAGAAAAAAGGGGCAGCTGAGGCAATCTGAAATTCAAACTCAAGTTCTGATTATTACTGATACCAATTATTACGATTATTAATTTCCTGATCATTAGTAACTCCTATTTTATATAATATTTGCAAAAGCACCACATTAAAGGCAAACATATTTGTTCCAAGTCTCACTGAAAACTTGCTTATGACACAAATACAGCAGTAGTGCAGAGGTTATGAGCTTTGTAGACCATATCATTGAAATACTAAACTTATCTTTGAAATAAGCCATGACATGTCCAATTTTCATTTTTAGTTAAGGCAAGAAGCTGAAAATTTATTTTCATTCACTCTGGTAATCCAGAGGAAGTTGTGTACACATAGGGTTCAAAAGTCATGTGCATAAAAGAAAGATACTTTACCAATTTTAGCATAAACCACCACTAAAATACAACGTTAACTTAAAAGTACATATCTTTGGGACACAATATTTAAATGGATAGTGAAGGTGCTTTTTGATAATTATTAAGTACAACTAATTCATGCAAATTCTGTGTCAGCAAAACAATATTTCAGAAAATAAAAAAGTTAGGAAAAATCAAAATGAAAATCTGTAACCTCAAAATATCTTTCTATACTCATGTACTATAATGATTTTTCTTGCAAAATACTTTATTCCAGTGTATACTGCTGCATTTACTGTAGGGATTAAATAATTCTGCAGCAAAATAATTATCTGTGCCACAATTCAATATCATTTAAGTATTTATTTTTCATTAAAAAGGATTATGTTACATCTATTGCTTACATAGTCGGTATTAAACCTCACCATTGCATTATCATTATTACAATTTTTAAACTAAATGTGTAATAGGTTAGGAAGGACACTTTTTGAGAAAGTGGAATAAGAAAATATTGCTATGAAAGAACTCCTTAATTGAAAGTTTAATTCTGAATTGAATCTAAGACTATGATCTAGTTGATCACAGCTTGATATATACACATTGCAACATTTTGAAAAAGAACCTGCCTACTTATTAAACAGGACAGAAGGTCATCAAGTACTGGCTAGTAAGGTTTAATGAACAGGTAAAGCTTTAGGCTGCCATAAATGTGACATCATGAATCAGAATGCAAAAATACCTTTGTACTGGCTGGCCAAATTCAAAAAAACTGTTAATGCATTTGTCTGGCATTACTTTTTGATCAATGGGTTGCATATTTTATGACTCTAAAAAAATATGTCTACATATTTGTAAGACCATGGCTTAGTGAATAGCTGTATTTTAAATTAAGTTGTAAATAATTAAGAATATAATTGACAGACAAATAATTATGTAATTTTTCCCCATTATTTATCTAATTTATACACCTTAAAATTTATGCACTTTAGTTCTATCCACTGTCCTTTAGTACCAATTAAAAACCCCCAACCAATCAAACCTTATGAATATTTTAATTTTTAAGAAAGCCTCTATATTATAAGGATTAATGACTTGGCTGTAAGAAAGGATAGCTTCTTCTGCAGTCAAAAATGATCCAAATGCTATATTTCATTTAAAATACAAATTTAATTGCTACTTTCAACTACAAATTATTAAGTTTGAAATCCAAGCAGCATGTTAAACTGTATGGCTACATACAATACATATACAATAGCTTTATATACTAGACTGCATTTAATAAAACATCAACAATTTAAATTATCTTCTTCATGTAAACATGCTTTGAAAATAAATGTGAATGACATTGGCATGTTGTATTGCTTAAAACAACCTCAGCAGCTTTACTTTGTAGAAAGTTAAAAATGTTTATAAATCTGCATATATGTAAAGATCTAGATAAGCAGGAATCAGGTAGATCATACAGATTAATTGATAGCAGTATTACCTTTAAGAAAACTCTGAACTACAGGCAAGACTGCAGGACAAAAGATAACAGAATATTTCCCATCAGGAGCAATGACTGACAGTGTGTCTGAAATCCACATGATTCATTTTGACAGTTCACAAGTGACTGAGTTTTAGAATCTACTAGTGATATGAATGACTAATTAACTGAATTTATTGCTACACAAAGAAACATTAACCCAAAAGGCTTCAGGAAGTCTAAAGGTGCAGTGAGTATGTGTGTGAGATCAAGATTTTTTACAGGTATGTTCAAGATCAGCTGAAGTAGCCCTTCATTAGGTCTTCATGGAAACAAAACAGTTGTACTATCAACTCTTTAGCTAGTTCTTGAATCTGCTACCACATCATCCACTCTGGCAATTAACATAAAATTAATATACGATAAAATATACGTAGATCTGCATGGATGGAAAGAAGAAGAAATGTAGGAAGAAAGAGAGAGACGGGGAAATGCAGGTTCATGCCTTGAGCTGTGCAGTATTAGATGAGTGCCACAACTACACAGAATTGAACATGGTGGCTCACAGCTCCCATTTCTTCTCCCTTGCTACTGCACCTTCTTAAAGCAGGAATTCCACCCTGGATGGGAAATACTCTCAACAGCAATTCCAACTCTAACAGGGTGCCTGGTGAAGGGGTGGAGTCACTATCCCTGAAACTGTCTAAAAACAATCTGGGTGTGGCACTTGAGGGTATGGTTTAGTGGTGAACATGGTGGTGGCTGGACTTGATTATCTGAGAGGTCTTTTCCACCCTCAATGATTCTGTCTCAAATTTTGTGTTCATTTGGTGTTGATAAAATTGGTAATCTCTAATGAAAAATACTTTGTTGAAAATAATACAAAAACCTCAGCCAGTAGCAGTTTAACCATGGAAAATGAAACAACTGAAAGATTGAACAGATATGTAATAATCCTGAAAACTTCCATTTTGTTATGGAGTAGTTATAAAGATGTTATAAAAAAGTTATTTTGCCTGCATTTCTCAAAAATGTTTTACATAAATTCAAGCTAAAAAAAATAAACATGTCCTAAATATAGCCGTAACTTATATTGTAGAATGAACACCTCCCAACACCTGTGTTCCTGCCTGCTTTTATACATCAAGTTGATCACAATGGCAGTGGTCCTGGTAGAGAAGGAGACTAAGTTTGCAGCACAGGAGTAGAGAGCATAACATATTGTTATTTTAATTCACAGCAAATCCTAAAATAGAAAGCTCTCTTAATAGTAAGATGTCTAGAAAATCTTTGATCACTTAGTTTACCTGTTAGAACCATTTTGTAAGAAAGAGTATGCACATTTATTTGAGTATATAAACTATGAAGAATTTAGACTAGAATCATGAGCTAATAAAAATTGCATGATAAATTAGGAACTAGTGTTGAAAAATATAGTTTTACCTCATTTGTTATTAATAATAGATGTAATTGAAGAAATCTGCAAACCTGGCATGTTCATACATTTTTACGCCAAAGTTGGGCATTAGTTTTTCAATTCCATCCTTATGGATTTCTAAAATCTAATTGCTCAAAATGGTAAGGTAGATTATTATTAAAAAGAACATAGAAAAACCAAGGAGCTGTGAATATCAGCCATGTCGTAAGACGTCAACTCATATTTTAAATACCTTACCAAACTTAGTTAAAAGCTCCATTTAATAGCTGTTATTTGAACAGAACTTCCATCATGTTATAACCCTGTACCCTATAATCACGCAGTATTTCTGTCATGTTGGAGCTAACAACTTTCATCATTTTGTCAGTTCTGTCTACAAAACAGAAAATTACCTTCACAAGTCCCTGAGATTTATGCTTTTAATTACCTCCTATCCACTTCACTACCCTCCATACCCAAAGAATCGATATAGTCTTATAAATAAGAAAAATGTAAAATTTTTGACAGAAGACAATGACAGTTCTGTAGATTTTTATGTGATGCTATTGATTATTTTGTTTATTATCCTTTTGACAACATGAATGATTTATTTAAATCTACAAAATCAACTTTTGGTAATACTTGCCTAAACTTTAAAAATTTGCCTTCTGTCTTTTTAAAAAGATGAGCACTATCATCACATCATCTTTATTAGCTTTAAATGCATTCAATGATAAGATGAGCTTCATTGTCTCGTAACGCCAAATTGTTACATCTGCTTTTCTGATTTGCCTGCAAGGTGTTTCCTCCTGATTTTTGAGGTGACACCAAAAAAAAAAA
>VWYP01027000.1:196108-208450 GCA_013400435.1 Pycnonotus jocosus | reverse complement strand
AAAAAGGGTTGAACTGCAGTCATTACCCACATGGCAACGCACTGTGCAAAGTTTATTTTCAATCCAACTATACTGTCTGAACAAGATGGTGCCTACCAGGCTGTACCACAGCCAAAGACATTTCTATAAGAAACAGAAAGTGTGCAGAGGGAAGCAGAAACTTGTTTTAGTTGCAATCAGCAAATGACAAAATCTGTTTACAAAAAGAATACCACCAAACAAAACTCAGAACTCTAACATGTGGACTGCTGGCATCATGTATTTACAAATTTGGACTATAGAGAAGCCTGGCTGCTAGAAAAAGGGATTAGATTAGTACTGACATTCTTGTATAGTGCCTAAGCACATAAAACTCTGTGGACTATTACAGAATCCTTTGGGTTGGAAAGGGCCTTCAAGAGCAAGTTCAAGTGTTAACTCAGCACTGCCATTTTCACCACTAAAATGTGTTCCTACACATCTTTGAAATACCTCCAGGAGATGGTGACTTCACCACTTCCCTGGACAATCTGTTCCAATGTTTGACAACTTCTTTTTGGTGAAGAAGTTTTTCCTAATACCCAACCTAAGCCTACCCTGACCTAACTTAAAGCAGTTTTTTCTCATCCTATCACTTGTTTCCTGGAGAAGAGACTGACACCAACCTTGTTACAACCTTCTTTCAGGTAGGCATAGAAAGTGATTAGGTAACCCCTGAGCCTCCTTTTCTCCAGGCTAAACAATCCCAACAACCTCAAGACTAAATAATGAAATAAAAATAATGAGGGAGAAGAGCAGAGAAACTCTTGAACACAAGGTAATGATTCAGATAAGGAGAAAAGAGAAATTCTGCAGAAACCAAACAAATATCCTTCCAACTACAACTCACTTTTCCCTTATGGCTGCAAGATAGAGTGTCAGATGCCACAACAGAAAAGACATCTCAGGGCCGAAGCTCCACAGCTGCTGGGAGACTGATTGCCACACACCAGGTGAGGAAAATGCTGCAGGTTCAACTGGTGGACAGAAGGAATGAGAAAGAAGGAGCTAGAGGTAGGCAGAGCAGGAGTCTATATGGCATAAAAAGACATTTTTCTCCTTGCCCTCTTGCTACTGAACCCTCTCACTGGTATCATATGGATTCAGTAAACGCACTGTTGTGGTTTAGGAATGGTATCCGCCAATTTAGCACTCCAGCTAAAATCATGTGTCACTTCCCCCCTTCAAATGGAGGCATCAACCCTCTGGGTTGGTATAAAAACAATTTAATGGGAACAGGAGTGAGATAAGAAGATGAGTGAAGATAAGAGCGAGTGGAAGGAACCCCTTCTTTGAGGGAGTGCCTTTTGTCCACTCCTAGCAAGGATGTGAGGTGGTGTAGAAAAATCTCCAGGCTCTGGCCCCTCCCAGCTACTGCAATAAATCAGCCCTGTCCTGAGAAGAACCAAAACACTCAAGATGATTTTTGATTTTACTAGAATGTCTGTAGTATATATAATTATTATCAGTACACAAACCTATATTTAAGAATTCTTAAAAGGAAAAAAAATATTTTCTTCAAAGGTTAAGCTAGATCTTTCACACCATATCTTGCTTCCTCTTGGTGGAATATGCATAGCGTAAAATCTGACTCACAATCACAATCTGTTCCATGGAAATTCTTCCTCTTCTACTGCTGAGTCTCTCGTGGTAGTAAATAAATATAACTGAGTATTTCTCATTTTTTTCTGAGCTGGGTTATAATACAAGACTGTAGCCTGAACCTCATTGACACAGTAGTCATTGCTGCACTGGAGCACATGCTGTGTCATCACCATGAAGAAATTAAAAAGTAACATGGTGTTTACAGATAATTTGATGCAAAGATGGAAATACCTGTGTTTATTCCAAAACACTGAAGCACATCAAATTGTAACTGTTAATGGATAATATTTCTTTTTTCTTTTTTTAAAACTATTTTCAAAAAGAGTGTTCTTCTTAGAATGAAGTTTGTGCAGACTAGAGTAAGTATCTCATTGACAATACTGTTTAATCAACCTCATTAACTATCAATCCTCATAAAGCTATCCTTCCTAAAATGAGATTTCTAAACTAATTCAGCTGTACTTGACTCTTGGTATCGACCACCATTAAAAACAAGTTTAGGAAAGAGCCCTTTTCTCTCTTCCATCCTCACGTTTTTTTTGCTCAATTCACTTGTGTATTCCTATACTTTTATGCTTTTTCTCCTGATTGAATCCTGCTCTCTCTCTTCCCGCTTCAAAGTAAAAGAAAAAGAAGAAAATTAAAAGAAGAAGAAGGAAAAGTAAACCAGAAGACAAACTGGATGAGTGAGGGTTCAGCTCTAGAGTCAGGCATCCTATATAATTTGGCATGTCCTTGCATATTCTTTGTCAGTTAATCAGCCAGTTGTGGATGTCCCAGACACCTCAGATATTTGAACAGCAAGACACTTAGATTTAGGCACCTAATCCCACTCTGAGTTCCAACTAGGGTATTTTAAGCAGATCATGCAAAAAAAGTTGTTGAAGCAGCCTCAGTTATCACTGCTGTAATGTTGATACCACCTTTACAGATATAATTGCCCGGAAGGACTTCAAAGTTCAGGCTATTAAGACAACTTTAGTTTGCTGTTACTTCAAAGATAACATTTTATTTTTCTGTTTTGGAGGACTTTGGATCATCTCTTTTGTTCTTCAGTTTCTTCTGGAGTTGACACAGATTGGAAGGGGTGCCAAAAATAGTTGTACCAGAATTTATTAGCCAAAATAGACAACCTCCAATTTGACCAAAATGCAGCTGAAAATATTTTAAAAGGACAGGGAGAGTATGATGTTGAATGTCTGTAAATATGAGCCAAATACTATAATTTCTTTCTTTGGAGGAGGACAGGCATATCAAGACTAGACAAAATTTAGAATTTGTACACAGACGTTTTCTTCATATTGTACTTTTAAATATCGAAGACAGAAGAGTTCAGTTAGAAAAGACTGTTCAAATTATAATATGGCAGAAGAAAAATCATTCTAGGAACTTTATTTTTGAAAGTACAGAAGCCATCACTTCAACATACGCTTAATCCTGCATTCAAGACAACCTATTTTAAAATATTTAAATTTTAAAACTTCCTCCCATCTCTGATCTTTCTTTTCCTACAGGTCCCTGCCTCTGAATCTGATGCCAGAACACTCTCACCAAAGCTAAACTTGCAGACAAATAAGCAAAAGAAACCAAAGACCTTTACAATTCTCTATATTAATATAGTTGTCAAACCTCCCACTAAAAATTGACTAGTCTGATTTTTTTTCGTCTATTGATTCAGACCAGTGAGTGTCCACAGCACAGGGAAAAGATTGCAGGTGAGGAAACCAATTTTCTTCTCACAGATGAATACCCACTGTCTGTGTGTTTCTTGTACAATTGATAAAACACCACTAGAATGAGGCCAGTATCCTCAAACACCATGCAAGTGAAATTCATTTAGGGGAATAAAATTAAAAACCAAAAAAGACACTTTAGAGTTCAGTTTTGCCATTTTTCTTTCATTTAACTGCATCATTTAGGTCAGAGAAAGTTCAAGGGAATGGAACGCCAATCAACAAGAAGTATGTCAGCCTTGTAGAACTGGAAGAAGCTGCAAATGTGGAGTGACTGTACTACAAATCTCATTCTAAAATGTGCTAGACTGAAGTTTGAATGCAGGTTAACAGAGTTTGATGCTACTCAAAAGCATATCACATGGTGGAACCAATTTCCTGAAAGATCCAGCAGTTACAAGGTTCACACCTATATGACTCCCTTCTTCCCCAGTCAGCAAAAAAAGGAAGGACTGTAAACATTATTCCATGCCCTAAATAATGTGAACATAATTTCACATTATTTTTGGTCCAAAGGGATCAAAAAGAAAATACATGCAGAGTCCAGATTTTTATTTCTGCACAGCAGTTTCAACAAGCTAAGAGAGAACTGTGAGTCTGCAGAGCTTGGTTGAAACCCTATTACCATTACCTCAGTGAAACAACAATGCAGATTATGGGGGGGGTGTCTTTGGATAGGTGAGAATAACATCCCAATAAAAAAGGATCTCACTCTCAGAAAAAAAGATGTGGCACATGCTCAGATAAATAATTCTTAAGTTTAAATGACTGAACCTGAAGAAAAATTTAGAATCTTATGTACAGCTTCTCAGGAGAAGCTAAATAACCCAATGACAGGCTAGACAGGCTAGAAAGCTTTTAAAATAGAAGTACTGCACTGTGAAGATTTATTCTCAAAATATTCCTGGATGTTGAGGTTATGAAACAATGGTGAATTAGGTTCGTATTTAAATATCGTCTGGTATTTAAAACACTGCTATAACCTTAGAACTTTCCAAAATCAAATTTCTAGGTTGCTTGTGAATGTCCTGGTAAAGTAACTGCTGTAGAAAGTAGAGGTCCTGCATTTCAACATGTAAGGTATGACAATCGTGGTGCTTCATCCTTCCTTACAACCATTCATTTCAAAAGGACGATGATGTTTTCTAGTAACTACAACTGAATATCAAATTTAGGAAGAAAGAGCGCACCACCTTATTGAATACATCTGGCCCAGAAGAACAAGGGTGGCTATAATTTGCCAGGCTTTTGTGATGCCACTATTTAAAGCAGAATATTTTTGTTCTAGTTTGTAAGTTTAGATGGGAAAAATTGCTTGGTTGACAGATGTACAAAATGATATAACATTTCAGCTCTTTTTTTTTGTTTGCTTGTTTCAAGCCACTCACTTGTGATTCAATTTATCTGCCTGATGTGCTGTTTGTCTACCTGAATGTCAGCACAAAGTGAGTACTGCTGTGGGGACAGGACCCACCATCAGAGGGATCCTGACCTCAAGAGGGAGGGAAGAGTGAGGACAGCCCGAGCCACCTCACTGGTGATGGATCCACCTCAGAAGCAAGGTCCATGAAGCCAAAAAAGATTTTTAAGAATGTTATTGGTTCCTTGAGTTAATCAGTAAAAGGAGATACCTGGACCAAGTATCAGAGCAGAAAATATTTCTTGCCTCCTTAAATCTTAACCTTAAAGTAGAAAGACAAGCAAACTAAATTTAAAATAATGACTTCTGAGATCATTTAACTAAGCAGATCTTGCCACTTCAAAGGAAGTTTAATAAGCTTGTCAAATGATGACAGATTTAGAAATCAATTTGAAGCTAAGATAGCACTGCTTCAAAACCCTTACCAGCCTAGACAAGAAAGGCAAACTGGGGAAAAACACTTTACAAGACAGTTTCCAAAGTGCAATGTTAGAGGCAGAGAAAAGCAGGGTAATGGGTATAGGTGGTTTACTGCAAATCTCTAGGAGCACAAAATACTCAAAGGCTTTGAGGGGATGCCTGCAAACTGTTTGTGAGATCGAAATTATGACAGAAAAATATATAATATTAACATGTCACTCGGGGATTTAGTTTTACCCTTGAGATTAAAAAAAACCTGTGAATTTGGGTTTATCTTTTATTAAATTAATGATATTAGTAATAGTGTCCAAGAAAAAATACATACTCCTTAACTGTCAAAGGTCATAATTTTCTTAGATATGGTTTCTTTGAATTTCCTAAATTTTCAAGCTACTTAGGAAAAAACATTAAATGGTTACATATTTTAAAAATACCAGTGTATTCTTTTGTAATGAATTTTTTTTTAAAAGAAACCTCCAGGAAACAATTTCTTTGAATCTCTCATCCTCAAAATGACAGCTAGAACTATGTGTTTATATTTTTTATAAATGAAAGTTATTGGAAGAGTGACTTTATTCAGAAATGGAAAGACATATCAGCAAGGACATACAAACAAGAAAAAGCTATTTCTTCTGGGAAAAAAGCAAATATGACCTGGAGAACTTACTGGGAAGCTTTTCTGCTTCACCTCCTTTTTAAAAAAAAAAAACCTCAGGCAAACATTTATTTTTGCAATACCTCTTGAAGGTTATTGAACCACCAAATGGGATCTCACCTATGGATGTGGCATTGGATATTATGCCAGAGCGATCCAAAATTAAGAGTTCATGCTCTATGGACTTCTGCCACTGAGTGGACAAAATACCACCCCATCAGGCTGAGCAGAATGTAGGTAGAATTGGAATGGGTTATTTGGGAAAAAAGAGATTTAGATTAATCATACCTAATGCACCAAATTAAAACCAAAAACAAAACAAAACAAAACAAAACAAAACAAAAAAAAAAAAGAAAAGGAAGACAAATAGGCAATACTCACATCCGAGTTAAAACGAAGCTGGCAGACATTACAGGAAATGACTTGTTTCTTCTTTGGGGGAATGGACACTCCAAACGTATGGTTTATGACTGCTTTTTGCACAGGATCCATCTGGAGAACAAACAATAACCAATTTAAAACTTTTTGGGGCACAAAAGAGTACAGTAGAAAAATCAACAAAATAACACTTCCAGCAGAAAGCTCTTCTTTTTTTTTCTGAGATAAACAGGGGAAATAAGATTCCAGCCCTCACAATAATTAGATTTAACATAGGTTAGGGAATTGGTAGCATGCCAAAGCTGTTGAAGAAAAGGCAGCTTCATTGTTGCTGCCATCCCCAGGTTACTAAGTAGTTCTTTCCCCAACCCTGCACATCCTCTGGTCCCCTTCCACACGTGAATTGCAAATGAAAGCCCTCCCCTATCACCCACTGTTCCAACAGACACATTACAGAAACCACTTTTGCACCCTGACAAGTCACTGTCATTTATTTCTGCATGTTTTCCTTTGAGTGACAAATATTAGCACTTATTTGAAAAATATTCTCTCCTGGAGATCTCCTTGTGAAAGGAGGTCCTTTGCAGTCTCCATTACAAATACCACCTGCTGGGAAAAGAGGTTGCAATCCCCAAGCATTTCCATGCAGAACTGAGGAGTGACAGAGCCCACGGGAAGGCTGAAGTTTGGAGGAACATGAAGGGAGTGTTTGTACCAGGAAAGTTACCAGGCTTCAGAAAACATTTTAACACTGAAAAAGATGTGAGATAAAGGAAAAATCTGAATATATTACTCCTAAATGTGACTGAACCTCGTCAGGAACTCAGAACTGATTACATCTTTGCTAAATATCAGGACTCCTGTCGGGCACGAGTATGCTGAGGATCACAGAGTGCTCTGTTAACACTGCAGAACCTGAGGAATGACACAGGGTGTTCAGAAAACACAGTTAATAACAGCTGCTGTGTTGAGGCCTCAGCCACAACTTGTCATTCTCCCTGATGTGACATGAATACAGATTAAAATTAATTTCCTGATGCAAAAATATTCAAACATATTTTTCTTTTTTTTAAAAAAAACCCTGGAAGATTTGATCTGGTCTCACAACTGATCCTGCTCTGAGCAGGATGTTGGACCAGATGACATCTGAGACCTCTTTCAACCCAAATGATCCTATGAGCATCTGTGTATGTGTGGTTCCTCATCCTTATATAAGCACTGGATTCTGAAGAGGAAAGGATAAAAATTGCCAGTTTACAACAAAAGATAAGTGCTCACTTTCCCATTTTGTTTTAAAACCAATGCAGAAGAAAATAGTTTGATTTGTTATAAAGTTAGATTCCTCTGAAACTTGCTTTGCAACTACAGTGATGAGTTTTTCTTTTACAGTACTACTGGAAGAAACCAAACCTGGCTGTCTAATCCCAGGTGATCCACAAGACACACTTGGTCCTAAGCCCACTTGCAAAAGGATGAGAGAGCAGCTGAAGTAACTAATCCACTGAAGAATTAGGACAGGAAATTACCTGCTTCCAGACTTTGTAAACATGAAGATAAAGACTTTAATTTTCCCTTAGTACAAATTTTAAAGCTTCCAGAGAAACCCTCACTACTGAGGATTTTCTGCACATGTAGGTACACGCACAAAAAACCAAATTTAAGAAGAAAATATTCCCCAAATGTATTACCTAACATTAAGACCTCCCTCTTTTTTTTTTTTTTTACAATGGTTACTTATGTTTCTTGCTGAATTCATTTTAAACCAAATACATGATTTTTTAAATGTCATTAGTAATAAATTTTCCAGAGAGGTTATTTAGTTTTTATCACCTTCTGCCACTAAATACTGTATTTCATTGCCACAGGGGTACCACATGACAATACAAAAGTAAAACCACCTCATCTGGAATGATCTACTGAATTATTTAATGTGCAGTGTTGTTACAATGAATTGTGACAAAATCTAAAAAAAACCACCCTGAAATAAATGCCCTTGTTACCTGTTTCTTCTGTTTCTAGGACACAGTGAGAGTTCAAAGTCTAAAAGCTTAAAATACAGCAAAACAAATTTTTTGTGACTTGTACAATTTATGGCATCACCCTACATAGTATATCACAGTTATACATGCAGATTAGAAGATTTTTGAGCAAACACTTTATAATAGGTATGGCAGTCAATATTTATAATACATGTTAAAAGATTACTTTATTATTAGGGGAGAGTTGGTTGGATTTTTTCTTAAATTGAAGCTATGTTTTACGTTTCAACTTAAATACTAAGTGTTAATCAGTTAATCTAGAAGAAAAGAGTAAATGTTCAAAAGTACCTCAACCATTTGGAGTGTCTGAGATCGGTGAAAAGAAATAGCGAGAGTACCCACAATTGTCTGCAGTCCCGTTTAAAAAAAACAAATGCAAAGGGAAGCAGCAGTGCTCAGTGACTCCTCTGTGCATTCCAGATAACAATCCACAGCGCTAGCGCGAGGCAAGGCACTTCACAACCACACCATGCAGACTGTGCACAAAGTCCCCGATCCAAACAGATGTAGCAGCACAAGGACAAAAATCCACGGAAATAATACTGCTCATGCTGCCTCCAGAAAGTACCACTCGTGATCCCCAGGGGAGCAGGTAATGATCCTTCCAAAACCGGAGCCCTGCATGCAGGCTGGTCACGATTAGAATTCAAGAAGTGCAACATTAACAATTAATAGGCTTTAAATATATCAGAAACTGGGGTAGATTACAGCATGCTGGAAAAATAAAATAGTATCTCTCTGTTAGAAGATTAATGCTGCAGGGTAAACTGATCCCTACACAAAATTATCCTCTTCACTGCAGGGAGGAAGGGAGTAGGGAAGAGGCAGAGAGATATTTGCTGAGGTATTTATTAGGAAGTGGTGCAGCATAGTTTGCCCAGTGGGGAGCACGGGTATTTAAGAACCAGATCTATAAAAGAAAATAATAACAGAAGCTAACAGCTACCACAAATGCAAATAAAGATCTGTACTATGGTGTTTATGCTAGAGGGAGTTTAACAAAACAATTCATAGTGCTCCGGTAGCCATAACTAGGTTTAACAAGCTGTTAGTGTATTGTTCTCCTATTTCAATTAGTTTAATAAAAAGTTAAATTTAAAAATGTCTTTTCAAGAAAGTTGAAGTTACCATCTTTTTTGCAATGAGTCTCATTAAAACCATCCAAATCATCAAAGTGAGAAAGGATTAAGAGAATTCAGGCAGAAATACTCTACAGCTACTGAGATTTGCAGCAAGAACTTTAAAGGCACCTAGAAAATACAAGTGTAGCAACATACAGGTCAGAATAGGGGCAGCACAGACATTGTGTTTCCCACTGCTTTTTTTCTATTTTCCCACCAAAAATTTTCCAGATTCAGATGTTTTCTGTGTATAAATTCCAGTGACTTTTTCTTGCATAGTTACCCCTGAAACTGATATAAACCAGTTTGCACACTTTGCATGCACTTCCAATGCCTACAGTCCTCAGTGCCAAGAAATAATACTTCCATAAAATTTAACTTTATAAGACCTGTACCACATCCCAAGTTGTCTTTGTGCTACTCAGTCATTCTGTGTATGGAAATGATTCCATTCCTTTTTACATTCTTGTTGCCCATCTCAATTCTATGAAAAATCAACTAATTCAATTAAATGTGTTGAAGATACGGACAGGAACCATATAAAATACTCTGAGTAGATCACTATTGAACTCTGAGCTGATATTTTCGAGGAACTACTGTTATAAACTTGAGCTCTCACTCCCAAGTCTTGATGGCCAATTCCTAGCACACTACTTTCTATGTCAAGTTTCATGAAGTTTTACTTCCATGTGCCCCACTTTAAAAATATCTAGATGTAAGTTTACCAACCACTGTTGTCTGGCTTGTCAGTCTCATCAAGATGTTTCACAATTTTTGTGGTCTTTCTTAGTCTTCACTACTCTGGAGAATTTTGCCAATACCAAATTTCCTCAGCTCACTTACCTCTCAAGCATCTTTTTGTCATGCAAGGATCCTCTTATGCCAATTTAGTTTTCTTTAAAAATCTTTGCCAAGGAGTTTTGTGAAAAACCTTTTTAGAAATTCAGATTATGAAGATTTAAACATCCTTATTCACTTTGTTGACCCCTATAAACTGGCTTATAAAGAAGGATTTATCTTTACAAAGGAATTATGTTGACAATTTACAGGCAGTTTACAGCATGAGGTACTCTATTATACTGTTCGTACTGAGGTACCTGTTCATTTGCTTGGTAAAAAACTCCCCTTTTTCACTCTCCATGGAATAGATTTTAAAAACTTGCATTATATTTGCCATCTTTTAGTCCTCAGGTACAAAGGCAATTTTAGATATGCTGTTACACCTTATCATCAGCAATTGTAGAATTTCATCCTTGAATTCCCTTATCATTGTTGCTACCAGGAACTCTCTCTGCCCTGCTGTATACCCTGGTACCACAGATTCTTCAGGTGCTTCCTGGGAGAGGAACCATACTACAAAGACATGAAAGTAGGCACAGGAAGAAGAGAAAAAACCCAATGTGTTGGGAGAAGTCATTTGGTGAAATTGAAGTTCTGGTTATTTTGAAGGATCTCTTTATACACAGCAGACTCTAAAACCACCAATTTGTGAGTCTCAGAAATAAATTGCAACGATCCTAAGGAGAGGTAAGTGCTGTCTTTTTGTGACAGAAGCATAACCTTGAACCTGAGTAAGGTTTGAAATTGTGACTGGCAATGTCTGTCCTGTTACCTCTTATCAAGGTGCAACTCTTGGGTCAAACATAGAGTTAACTGTTAGACAAGATTTTGTAAACATAATATTGGTAGTAGTGATAAGAGATGTAACTCAGTATCACTTAACCTGTAGGCACAATAAGCTTCTGAAAAATGCAGAGTGGCCTTCAGCATACTTGGTTTACTCTGATAAAGAGAAGTTTTAAGCCATATGTGGAACAAACTGATAATATAATCCAGTATTTCCCTGCAGAAAAAATCACTGGCATATATAAATTACCAATGCAACATCTAAATGAAATTCTATAACTCCTTGTGTGTTTGAGCTCCAGTAGTTATGAAAGCCAAGCACACTGAGGAGAATGATCATACACTGAAGCTGATCGTAAATTCCTCCAGATATACACAGCCCCCTTCCATAACTGTACATATTACTGTGACTAAAAGAGTGACAGAAGTGAATACACATACTCAGCAAAGCACATATTTAAAATGCCCAGCACAGAATCAGAAACATTAACATTGTGATGTAATGCTTGGCATGCTTGGCCAACACAAACCAGCAAAAATCTGTTCTCTCCATGTTTGTGCTGCTTTTGTTCCAACAGGGATCATATTTCTCATTTGACTAATTCTAAGCATAATTTAGTGTTCAAGTCACTGAAATTCTGTTAGACATTTCATTGCTTCTTTTGCATCACCAGGAACATTTGTGCCAGCTCTGCTGATGGAGCTCTGCCTGAAAGGAGGTTGTAGCACGGTGAGTGTCACTATCTTTTCCCAGGTAGCGAGAGACAGGGCAAGAGGAAAAATCCTCAAGTTGTACCAGGGACTGGATATAAGGAGAAATGTATTACTGAAAGGGTTATCTAACATTGCAATTTTGCCCAGGGAAGCAGTGGAGACTCCATCCCTGGAGATATTTAAGGACATGCGCATGTGGCACTGAGGAATACGGCTCAGTTGTGAACTTGGCAGTGCTGCAATAATGGCTGAACACAATGATCATGATCTTAAGGGTCCTTTCCAACATCAATCACTCTGTGATGTGAACAACTTCCTTTTCTTGCAGCAAAGCCATGAATATTCCCTGTGCATCAGCTCCCCTTGAGTAGCACAGAGTGTCTCCAGAGATGTATTTCTGTAGTGTGAGCCTGCCTCTCTCTAAACACCACCGCCCTCCACCTCTGTTCCTCTCTTCACAACATTTTGGGGGTCCTTGAAAAACAGGCAGATGTAAATGGCCAATAACCGAACCAGGGGTGACGCAGATTCTCAGCAGATGACTTGGAGACTTGTGCAAATACTTAATGGCAAAAAGAAATAATTAATGTACAACATTATAGAGCTTTTTTTT
>VWYP01027000.1:128906-196012 GCA_013400435.1 Pycnonotus jocosus | reverse complement strand
CCATGATTTTACTTTTTCTTTTTAAATTGCTGAATAGATGTCTCCCCAAGTGCAGTAAAACAGTAAGAAAGAATCCATCCACTAAGAAAGAATTCAGACCACAGGGACTAGCATGTCCCTTTGCTTACACTTGGTTCCTAAAATACAACAACATTGTACTCTGAATGCAACTTCTGAAGGCAAATCTCTCTGAATGCAACTTCTCACTGTGTTTGTCTGTCCCCTCAATTTGGCAGCAAGCTCCAACTTGCTTGAGGAAAACAGTGGCTGTGATAGCTGTGACCCCCACACACTATTACCAGTCAGTATAATCAGCCAGGAGACATCTTAAAACAAACCAAAAATCTTGCTGTAATTCACTTGTTAACATCAGATACTACAGCTATCCATGAAGAGCTGCTGAAATAAGAGTACTGAAAAACAAAGAAGAAAGAGACACCTTTTGCATTTACAATTCCACTTCGTTTTTAGTGCAAGACAACTAAAAGGACACCCAGAGCTGGACATTACTTTTATATCTTAAAAGTATTAGAAATATTAATAAATTCATCTTCTTCATTCTCATTTTAGATTAAGGTTCAGCTAATTTTGCTTTTGCAAAAATTATTGCAAAATTATTTGCAAAATTTTTGCAAAATTATTGCTGTTAACAGAGTTGCAGGGGTCTGTCTATTCCTGGACTTCGGAGACCCATTCTCCATCTCCAGTTCCTAGATGCTAAATTTCCCTCCCTGCATTTTTATATCCAGTCCTATGGTATAATGCAGAGCTTCTGTGTGTGCTACCCTCTTGCATGTTCCCCCTTTAAAATAAAGTTTGCATGGAAAAATGAAAAATATGCTGATTCTCTTTTTGTGCCTGTATTCACAATCACACAGAATACTGAGAGTGATGTTTGAAGTGTTTTACAGACTTGGTTTAGGCCAGAGGGAACCATTACATCTGATTTCCCAAAGAATTTATGACATAATTTCATTCACTGAAAATGTGCAGCCCTTTCTATCACAAAAGTCCAATAATTTGTGGTCAACCAGAGCCTAAATTTTGGGAAAAAACACCATCTCAACAGCTTGATTTAAAAGTTTCCAAACAAGTTAATTTACATCACTGTGGAAGCAATACTTTCAATCTAGTTGTGCTTCTCTATTAAAGGTCACTCAAACCTCAAATATCTTCTGAATAGTGCAGGCACTCATACACTGCAATCATGTCAGCTCTTAACCTTCTCTTTGGTAAACCAAACTCCTTAAGCTGCTCACAATAAAAACCTTGATTCATTTGCTAGTTTTTCTCCAACTCCTTTTCAGATTTTCAATATGCCACTGAAGCCCAGATACTAAAAGTCAGAACACATGCTTATATATACTTTCTCTTTAACTACCTGATTAGATCCTTTTTGTTTTAACAAGAAATACATTCATCATCTTTCCCCAGTGTCGACTTGGGAAGCAGAGCTCTAAATCTTTACTGACATGCACATTTATCCCTCCTGTGTGCTAGCACAAGTAATTTCACCATCACACATCCTTCTCTCTTTTAGGATGTTTTCTGACCCAGCCTCATAGAGGGCCAAAACAGAACCACACTGAGAATCTTATGCTGAAGCTGTGACTGCTTTCAGTAAGGTTTGCACCCAGGACTTTGCAAACCATTGTTGGACCAAGATCAGGAGGCTACTGATGAATCCCAGTCTTCTCAGTAGAATTTTCTTTCTCCTAACCCAGTTCTGAAATCATGGGTTAGACCAACATAAGCAAAAGGAACAACTGAAACAAAACCAAGGATTTTCTAATCTTTTCCCTTTCTGGCCTCCTCTGTCTTTGCATTACTCTGCCTACACCAAGTAACTGATATTAAAAATCAAAATCAAAGATAAACAAACTCTCAACTCTTCCTATCTCTATCTCTCTCTTCTTTCCATATAATGTGATATGACTAAGCACAGAGATCAAAAGGTAACTGAGAAAACACCTTTAAAGTATTTTTTACTGTTATTTTTTCAGTGCTGTGACTATTTCCTCTGCCCTTTCTTCCCTTCATGCTTGTATACTTATTGCATGTTAAATACCATTTCTGGGTTAGAAAATCATAATCAGGATAATCTTAGTCTTAATTTTTCAGAGTTTTCTGAAAATTAAATAGCACTGCTGCTTGCTGTTTTAGAAATATTTGTGTAAAAGATTATGAAAATGTAATATTTGATTTCTATAGAAGTACTTGACCCAAAGAAAAAATTGATGAGACACCACAGGAAAAAAAAAAAAATCTAAATCTGGTCTCTGCTTCTTCTAAGGCTTATTCTCAAGCAAGGATATAAATACATTAAAGGATTCAGTTTGTTATGAGAACACCAAAAATAGATTTAACCTTTATGGTAAAAATTGTCAAATTTTCTGCTCCAGACAAGACGGAAGACTTTTGTGGGTGAAATAAAGAACAGAAAGCTGCTGAGTTTTAGAATAAAAGAGAATTCCCCACCAAACAAATGGAGAATAAGTGAAAAAAGCAAGTATCTGTGGCTCAGTGCTTTTTGTTATATGAAACTGAACCAGCTTTAAGTATTGAGCAGTTTCTTTTTTAATCTATCCAGATTACTACTCTACCATTATGCAATACTTTGTATCTCTAAAATGAACTGCTGGGACCATGCTAGACCAAACCTGAGAAAAAGAGTAAAGTCCAAATCCAATGGTTAAATTAATGCTCAAGACAGTTTTCTTTCCCTCTGTGGCTATGCTGGCTCACAGGTTTAACTGTACATGAGTCATTTCATTTGGGCCTTATGTTACTAATTTGTAAAATGGGGATAAAAATATTTGCAGCCCCATAAAAAAAGCCAAAAGATCTAAATTACACGTTAAAATCATCTGATAGAAGGTGTTATATAACTGCTATTTATTATTAAAGCTGCTGTTATTCAGAGCATTCAGCTGTGTTCAGCTAAAAAAAAAAAAAAATTACTGTCTTGCCTTCAGATCCAGCAAAAAATAAAAACATACTGTAGTTTGAGACTTGCTGAAAAGCAAACCAATAAGATACTCCGAGACCACAACTATTCTTGTTACAATATCTATTACCAACTGGCAGTAAAATAATATAAATAGGTAAAATGATTACCTTTCAGCAAAATCCTGCCAAAAGATTCACACCTAAGAGTTTGTACTCAGAAAAGGAGCTTAGATAACACATGGGGCAAACAAGATTCCTGATTTTTCCTTTCATCTTTGAGATGGTCCTTAGTTCTGACCTTTTCTACTTAAAAGTCTGCTCTAAGTTTTGATGAGTTTTCCTGCTTGCAGGCTGCTCCAGAACACCAAAACACAAAGATGAATGGTATTGCATTAGGTACACTTGAATTGCCACTACAGTTCTGAACTGTGCTGAGAGGTTAAGGACAAATTCAGAGCTTTTGATTAATTCTGTGAACAGGAGAGAATAAAGACACAAGAAATCCAGTGTTCTGAAATGAATTAATATCATTACTTTTCACATACTGAAAAAAACGCACTAATAAGAGGATAAAATTTGTGTATATATAGAAACTTGAACTTGAATGTAAAAACTTACTAAATATAACAGAAGCAAATCAGAACCAAGAATTGCTTATTTTCACAGCTGTCTGCTGCTTTTCACTGTATATAAGAAATAAGGCACTTTTCACTTCAAAATTAATAATGATATTTCTGATTTGGGTTTGTTTTTTCTTGTTTTTCTTTTGGTTTTTTTATCAACAACACACACTACACAAACAAACTTCAAAATGCTTTTGATTAAAAAAGCACTGTATTTAGATATGAATCTTTAAGGGATTCTTCTAATTAAGGCTGTTCTGAAACTTAATGTAGTATCAAAGACTATTGGTTTGGGTTTTTTCTTTATGTTTGGTGGGGATTTTTTTTTTCTTCAGATTTAAGTAAATGAGAAACAAAGCTAGGTAGAAACCTGTCTTGTCTAACAAATACACAGGCAAGAAATGAGATCCTCTTTCCCTAGTGGTACCTTGGGGAAGCAGCTGAAGTTCATGGTGAAAATGGACAGAGTGAATACAGAGAAGAGTGGTCTGAAAGGCACAGCTCTTCAAATCAGCCTTGCTCTGTTACTTGAGCTGAGCTGGTTGGTGCTCCAAAGCTGGGTGGTGCTGGTTTCCAGCGAAGGAAAGACAAGTTTCACAGTGTGGCTTTAAATTGCCATAAGGTACCTTCAGATTGTCATGAAATGGACTGTATTTAGATTAAAAGGCTACAAGTACACCCACATTCTGAAGGAAAGTATGACATGAATTAAATTTTAGCTGCATTTTTATAATATATTAACTAATAATTAGCGCAGTAATTCTCAGTTTCAGGCTGAACATTGTGATAAAGGTCTAAGGCAGGGCAGGAAACCACCATGTACAGCCAGAATACTGCAAAAGCAGCCACTCCATCAGACATATGGAGAGTTACTTTTCTCTAGAGCTGCTCTAGAATTTTGCTTAGAACTTGTAGAACTTAGGTTTGTACCTAGGAACTAGCAAAATCTTTGTAAGCAGAGTGGTAAAACACGTTACTTGTCCTAAACTACAATTCTGTGATGCTTGCTTTGAGGGGAGATGTTTTAATCACATCCTATTTGCAAAACATCTTTCAGTTACCTAATGCCTAAAATATTTATTATTAACAACCCTCTCCCTTTAAAAAGCTTCCTTGTATCAGGAACATTCTACTAACTTGAGAAGAAAGCAATTCAATGCAGATAAAGGCTTCTGAGCTTTCCTGTGCTGACTAGTAAAAGAAATAAATATTACTGAAATGTTAGAAAGAGTAACTCCAAGCTTTCTGTTATGGAAGATATAAAACACATAGCCAAAGACCAGATTTTCTGGAGGACTCAGCAACTTGTAGGATTTGTAGTCAGAAACTGTATTTCTTTAAAGAATTAGGATGGCCTAATTACTTTTATATGAAATAATGGATACAATTCAGCAATTTAGGAACCATTTTCAAAATCCACGTGGTGGATGCCAGACTCCTGCAAAGGGGGTAGGGCAAGGCTGCAGATGGTGACTTCTGTTCTTCACCAGTGCATGTCAGTGCTTTCTCCTTAGAGACAGGGTTCCCTATCTGGCTGCTGATCTGGAGACTGAGAGAAGGAAGATCATCCATTCAATCCCTCTTTGAAAAAAATACAAAAATAATAGGAAAATCTATAAAATAATTAATGTTTGATGAGATTCTCTGTTAAAGTCTGACTATATTATCTTAATAAACACTTTTCCCCCCTCATAATTAAATGTATGACATACTAGTGGAAGAGGCAGAAAAGTCCTTATTTAGGCTCACCAATTTTACAGAGCTGCTCTTTGAGAGATTCCTGACAGGAACAAGGGAACCTGAATCTTCCTGTTAAAATACCAGAAACTGAAAAATCTGTCAAAAATCAACTGACAACCCCCTGCTTTTGGCAGCTTTTTTCCCATACCCAAGCCAACGTATCTTACCAGGTGTTCTCTTCAAGCTCAGAGGTTTTTGAAAGTTTCAGGAAAAGACTCAAGTATTTTGTAAGAAAAAAATATACCAACTTCAATAAACATTTTTCAGGGCTTCCACGGGGTGAGAAGAATTTTTCCAGAAACTCCTACCACAGCTGAAAGAGTTCTCTGCTGCTATGCCTCAAAGCCATAGAAAGACAAAGAGGGATTCCTGGCTGGGTAAAAAATGCCTAAGGATATAAAGAAAAGGGACTACAGAAAACCGAGAAAATTATGACATGGTGAGTAAAGGGGTTCTGTAGCCAGGTATTTGGACAAGAGATAGCAAAGACTAGCCACAGAACAGAGGTCTGTGCTGACAGAATCTGGGCTTTACTATGTGGTCTCTGAATTTCTGCTTTCCTTACCTGTATCTCAGAAAATAGCTATTATTTTTTTATTGCCTTAATAAATGGTGAAAGGATGACTCCTCATGTTGTGAATTGGATGATTCTGGCTATGACTTGAAAAACATAATTTTTTATATCTGTAACAACTAAAAATGAAGTGAGAATATTTTCAAAAGGCGAATAGAAGGCAAACCTGAAGTCCTTGTGTGCCTGCATGACTATAAAGGTTATAAGAGGTTTGTAAGAAAAACATTACCAATTCTTAATTAAAGAAACCTCAACCAACAAAAATCCTCAAGAAAAATATCCAGCTACCCTGCAAAACACCACTCCTCAGTCAACTGCTTAAATTTACTTTCTGTGTAGTTAATGAATGTAAAGTATGGCTCTTAAAAAAATTTCACCTCCTCTCTGGAGTCAGCTGGAGAGGACCAGAAAAGGTCACTTCCCTTCAGCTCTCCATGAAAGGGAAAAGGGGAAATCAGAGCACAGGGACAGGGTGCTTGGATCAAAGGACGGTAGATAACAGGCTGGCAACATCCAGTTGGCTGCATTTGTAATCTGTTCCTGCCATGTACAATCCTGTGCTGCAAAGCGTACTTTGGCACTGCAGCAGGGTGTTAAGTGGCTGAATTCAGACCCTGCTAAGGAAAGAGAAAGCTCCCAAGCCACTGTCCTGCCAAAAAGGCAGAAGAGGCACTTGGCGCGGAAGGGCGAGTGAAGCTGGTGAGACGGGTGTCCTGTGCTCTTATCTGCTGAACTCAGCCTCTGCTTTGGTGATTATTGGGCCCTTCAAATGAGAAAGAGATAGGCAGCAAATAAAAATGTGAGTAATAATTGAAAATGCAGAAGAGGAAAGCAAAAATTACTTTCTCTCAGTAGTTGTCTTGGGGGTAGGCCAGGGATACTTAGTCCAGGCAGGGCTAATGTTGGAGAAGAGTCAGAAATTTCTGACTAAGTTACTAGTCAGCTCATCTTCCCTTCCTGTAGCGCATTCCAGCTGGCTCACCTTCACTGGCAGATGAAAAGTATCTCTGGTCCATTTTTCAAGGGGACTGAGAGAATTCTAATATAAAGAATCAGCATAAAGGTACTTGAAGAGAAATAAGACACTGAAGCAATAACTAGGCCACATTAACCCATGTGTCCTCTAAAACATGAAGGGTATGAACTAGCATTTAGAAACCAATCATGGGCTAGTTAGATGCAAAATGTTTCACTAATGTGAAAGCTACAAGAGATGCTCTAATCTTTGATTACCCCTGAGGCCATAACAAACTCAGAAAGAAGCATATGAATTGCTGATTATTTTCTATGATGATAGAATCTGAGAAGCTGCTGATAATGTTTTTGTGCAGACTGACAGGTCCCTGGCTGTACCACTTCAACTAAATGTGAGTCATGTAGTGCAGCTCTCATTTTTGTACAAGGCAGAATATGCTGGAGTTTTGAGATTTCTTTTTTGGGGGAATACACAATTTTTATATAGGGAGATGAGGACTGATCTTGAAGTGATCAGTGATCTTGATCTTGCAAGATAAATCCTGGTTTTCACCCACTTGAGCACATGTACCATGATGTGATCACAAAGTATCCTTTCATCATTCAGTACACAAGATGGATGACAGGAGATAAAGAACCAGGGAGGTTTAGAGAAAGAATGCTACAGAAGGGAAAGCTGCGCGTCAGAAGCCAGCCAGTGTAAAATTCAAGATTATGTTATAATAAACACACAATGGGGAACACAGGAAACTTTCATTTCCACTGACTGTATACTTGACTTACATATCTTTAAATGTAATCTGTATGCAAGTTGCTAACCTGTTAAGGCATCTTTAGAGTCATTTCAGTATGCTGAAAAAGAACTCTGCTTAAACAAAACCTTCTGGTCCACATCCATCACAAACTGGAAGTACCAATTTGGGAAGTTCCTATAATGATGTTTCCCAATTTTTTATCAACAAGAACATTTAAAGTAATAATAGCTGATCATTTGATTCAAGCTCTACATTTCAAACAGAGGGGTACTGAGCAAGACCATTTGGAACCTGATGCCAGGACAAAGGTGATGTCACCTTTGGATCCACTGCTGCAGCATTTCTGAGAGAGGGTTTGTCCTTCCATGCAGCAACTCAGGTTCAGACTCTGACAACCTGACCACGCCTCCACTGTTCTGACAAAACTACTTGCTGCTGATGTGAAAAGACCAGGGAAGACAGCACCTATTCTGCAAGACCTCTTTGCTTGGAATCCTTCATCCTGCCCTTACAAGATCCCCTTCTGGCCAATCTGTTGAAACAGGAAAGTTTTATTCTCCTTACTGGGGAATAAAGACACGTATCCAGTGAGTTAATACAATCATTCCCCAAATAATTTTTCCTATATAATAAGTCCTAATGAACAAAGAGAAATTTAATTGGGACATGAATTGGCAATTACTATATGTACATCCACAGCATATTTAGAACTATTAATAATTTAAAGAGAAGCAGAAGGGAGACAGCTTAAACTAAATCACACAATTCCTTGAAGAAAGTAAGATACGATGGGGGTAGGCATTTCTTTTACAAAATCAGGGTCTGCTCAGTGCTTCACCTGAAAGTACCCCTTGTGAAAAGAAGCCAGGGATCAAAACATTTCCACAAACAAAACAGGGACACTAGTGTTTTATCTGGAGAATCACAGATGTTTTCCGAGATGAAAACTGTCAAAGTTAACTAAATAAGAAAGGGTTTAAACTAGATTTTAAATATCTTTCCATAAATAAGAGAAGTTCTTTTGGGAAAAAACTGTAGGGGGTGTTCCTTTGAAGATGTTTGTAGTTAATACATTTTACCTTGTTTTTCTGCCTTGATGGTTACTGTATTAAGCTCCCATGAAGAAACTTTTCATTTTAAAGGCCACTGATGTTAAGTTAGAAACCACCTCCTGGCAATGTTTAGAAGAATGTTTTTGTCTCTGACAGCCATTGAAAATGCAGGTGGATCCAAAGAAGTTTTGTCTCAGACCATTTCTTTCTGCCACCTTCAGTGAACACATGCAAGTACAATCAGCACCCCGGAAGGGTCTCCTCAGTCCTTTGGAAGACAAAGAGATGAAGGGAAGTACACTGGAGGTTTCCCTGTCTGCACTCCTTGACAAGTCCTCCTATGAATGAAATGCATAGATTTTTTGATTGATCCATAAAGCAAATGATGGATTTTTGGCTCTTCTAATATTCACTTTCTGCATAAGATAAAAGATCATAGCTCTTTGGATGATGCATATGTTATGGATTTAGCTAGATTAAGCTTCTATATTAACTGGATTTAGCTTCTATAACTCAAATCATCTTTTGGAAAACTTGTTTTAAACACTTTTACATACTATTGCCACCACTTTGGAAAGAAAAATAATAAAAAAAACCCCTAAAAAAATACATATACAAACCCCTAGAAATCTACATTTGCAAAGGTTGTGCTAAGTTAGAGGTAAAAGAAGTCCATGATAGCTGGCATTCATTGTGCCTGTCAGTAGATAAACATGAATGATTTAGTTTTCCAATAAGCTTTGAAGTCCATTGTGAAAGACCCTTAAGGAAAATCAATATCTGCAAGATAAATAGCAAAGACTACAAATCAGAAATAGAGAAGTACTGAAACACTTTTTCTAAAATAGTTTAAACATACAGCATCTGTGATGTAGAGCAGCATAATTTTATATAATTATCAAGAATTTCAAGGAAGGAAGTAGACACCAAGTTGACAGTGTTTGCCAATTACCCCAGGTCTAATTTTTAATAAAACCTACAGACGTCTGGAGACAAATGACAGTTGTGAAAGATAAACATGCCAGGAATTAGGCAAATGAAAGGTAACCCTGGTAAATATAAACTAGGCAAAACCAGTGTAAATGTAATTAATCTGTCTCTAGAGGCTACTGCGACTCTGATAGTCAGTAATACCACCACAAATCAAATAATGATTGGTTGACTCTAAAACTACATCTCTAAAGAAAACTTTCTCTGAGTCATGATGAACAGTTCTGTGAAAAAGCTCACCTAGAAAACCTGTGCAACTGGAAAGCAAACACATCAGTAACAAACAAAATTCCTGAGAGTATTAGGAAGAGGGTGGAAAATTAATATGAATTGCATGATGCCTAGATATGGTAATGACACGCTGCTTCCTTAATATGGCATTGAGTTTTCAGCTGGCTCTTTTAATGTACTTGGTTTTATTCTTATCTTTTGTATCCTTGTGCAAATGCACATCCCCACACATCCCTGACAAACGCACATTTTTCACATCCATGTTTTGCAATGAATTAGGAATATTTGCTGCTGTTCATACGCTGGGCTGCTGCCACATGAGAGCAGCGGGTTCGTGTGTCACCTCCCGACCACCCCACAGCACCGCGCGCTGGTGCACAAGGCCTGTCAGCAAGGTGAGTTTGTGCAGCATGAGGGAAAATAATGCTGCTGTTGTTTTAATTTCAGACAGATGGTTAGCTTGTGAAAGGAAACACTTGGCAGTGGTTCAGCTGGTGACTGTGTGGTGGTGGTGACACTGCTCCCCTTTCTGTCCCCCACAGCCACAGTGACAAGCACGATATGCAGCAGTTCAGGGGATGGTCACCTACAAACACACTGTACCTGCTGGCTGGGCAGAAATCATTCATAACTGTTTCCTTCCTGCTGCCATTACCTTAAATATTTAAGCTAAAGTGTGATGGCAAACAAGCATTTTGATAACTCTCATTGCCTTTTCATGAGCTGATGAAGAAGTGAGAAGTATGGGAGAGTATTTTTTTAATTGTTGCTCTGATAAACATGAAGAACCACAGAAGTATTATTTTGGCTTTGTTTGTTTGTTTTAAAAACCCCAAGACACTTTACCATAAAAAATAACAGGTTCACCTTTTTACATTGGCTGGCTGTGCAGTTTTACACTTTAATATTGAAATGATACATAATTAGAATATCCTCCAGTTGCTTTCCTGGCTATATTAGATTTAGCTTGATTCACAGCAGTGTAGGATCTAGGTCTTACCTGTTACACTTGTCTTTCCATTAGTTTTTATTTTTTCCTTTTTTACAGCACATTGAAATACACATGTCCAGACAAATGCTGCAAATCATTCTATCGCTTCTCAAATCTTTAGCATAGCATAGGGTTGTTTTTCCAATGTGCAAACACCACCTCAGATGACCAAGTTAAAAATCAATCAGCCCCTTTCACAGTGAGAAGGCTGGACACCACTCCAAGCCTTTCATATAGGGCAAAAGCAACTACCATGGCACAGAAAAAAAGGGCTCCCTAGAACTGTGTAAGCAATGTACTGACATCTTTCTCTAAATGTTTTAAGGCAGCTTCAGTACTGGATGTTAGAACCAGATTGGAAAGCATACACTGAAACTAAATGTGGAAACACCTTTACTTACTGTGTTAAAATTTGGGAAGAATCCAACAGCAGAGCTGCTGTCCACAGGGAAGGACATAAAGGGTTTGATATCCAGGGAAGGCTGCATCATCAAGGTAGGTGTACGCACAAGGGTGGGAAGTGTAGTAGTGCCTGCCAAGAGCAAACAAAACCAGGAATTCATGGTATTCTCCTTTCTGCAACACACACAGCATAGCTGACATAACTGCCAAGAAAAAGTTATACAGGGGATGATGAAAAGGCTCTGTAGGAGTTAATATCATTAAAAGGAGCCTATTTACACACAGTACAGACAAGGCAGAGCCCTTCCCTATGGCCATGGATACTCAGATGCTGAAGAGAAAACATATGGTATATAAATCACACTGGCAGGTAGAATAAATCCTTTCTACAGCTGCAAAATTCTTCTTGTGCCAAAAGACCAGAATGGGTCCTCATGAAAGTCAGATGCTTTTGCAATTCATGGTTGCCTACTAGATCAGCCAGCACCGACAATACATGCATGCTGAAATCCAGAGGTTTGTTTCCAAATAGTGATCTGCGTGTTATTTTTCCACTCTTCTGACTACCAGGTGCTACACAAACACCATTTCATCTAACATGTAAAAAATTACCTTTTTTATGGTGCAAGGCAAATATTAGAAAACAGCCAACAATTAAATAATCAGCTAGGATATAGGTGAACACAATTCTTTACATGAAATGCTAACTATTTTCTAAACTGGAGCTCTCCAAACAAGAGTTTTTTTAGAAATCTATATGCTGATTTTTTTTCTGCATACACATAAGAATCATTGCCCAGCTAGATCCCAAAGGAATGGGCAGGCACAGACGTCCAAATATTCATTTTTAATGAGCTATCTACCCTATTCACACAATAAGTGTGCCTAGCACACAGCTCCTAGCTATGCCTGCGGGAGTATTGTTTTGCCCCTGAAACCATACAAAATAGATTTCAAATAAAATCTCCCTCATTGAAATATAAAGTGAAAAAAATAATAAAAAACCCACAAAAAAACCCTACTAACAACAACAAAAAAAAAACAACAAAACCCACCCCCAAACAAACAAACAAAAACCCCTCAGTGTCTCATTCCTAGGCTGAATAAATAATTCAACATTGACAGGAGCAGGCAGTGGAACCTAAGTGTCCCACACTTCTAAAGGAGGGTGAGTCACTCTCTGTCTCTCCTACCTCTGTCACAATTTCTCCATAATTACCTCCTTCTCCCACTCAGCAGTGGCCACAGCTGGGAGCATAACCGGCTCTTAGGAACTTCCCTTGTCTTGGGCACAGCTTACACAATACCTGAGCTTTTTCTCACAGAAGTCATCTGAGCTTTTCTAACCTAGCCAAGAAGGGGATGGGCAGGAGGGAAGGGAAGAGGGACTGAGAGGGTATTAGAAGGAGGGGGTTAGAAAAGTAAACTAGCAGTTTTCCTTCTCCTCTCCCATAAAATCAAATCCACTTGCAAAATCCCAGGCAATCTCTATGGGCTGGGTGAGCACCAGTCTTCCATTAAGGGATCTCCCTTTCTGCCTGTTAAGGACACACAGAACTGAAGACAAAGGAGAGATTTTCCTCCTTTTCACTGCCTTCACTGTCACAATTTCAAGCCCATCTTATGGTATCCAAGAGGAAAGCTAAGTTCAGAAGCCAGATGGGGCTGCATGGATTTTTTGGATGACCAAACACTTATAGCTAGCCCTGAGCTCAAATTTTGTTGATGTTGGAGAGACAGTCATTTTGATCCCAGCTGCAGCACAGTAAACATCATATTATGGCCTAGCAGATGAATAGCAGGCTGTAATCTATTCTCTGTTTCTTCTACAGGAAAAGCATGATGATTGCACAAAGATGGGTCAATGACAACCATGCAGAGAGAATGTTTCATACGATCCCAACAGAGCTGCACAACTTGAAAGGAAAAATATGCTCGAGGAAATTTCCCAGAATATTTTCTCCCTTCTTCTATCCCAATACTTTCATGAATGTCAGGTTTGTTCCTCCATAAGCCCATGAGACTAATTGACAGCAGTGTCTAATTATCTGTAAGTCAAAGCTTATTCAACTGGAGTCACAAATGTCAAAAAGCTAAAGGCTAACATGCCCATAGTTTCTTATTCATATCCATAATGGAGAAGATGAATCAATAGGAAAGCAATGTGTCAGAGAATTTATCCAAAGAAAGTATCTTCAACGGCAATAATGATGATTATTTCTACTAGCTGGTTCTGGAACAGCAGATTTACATAATTTGGATTTCAGAGTTGCATTCAAACAGGAACTATGTTGTACTCAATTACCTAAAGGGCCATCATCAATCTAACTTCTGCAAGTTTCTCTTTGAAGTTCATAAGCAATTAAAGATCCGTGAAGTTAAAGAAGACCTGTCCTCTCTTAACATAAACGTACTTCAATGAAGCCATGGTTACATATTTTAACTCAATTTTACAGAAAAAAAAATAACAGGATAGACTTAAATTGTGACTGACATTTGAAATCAAAATTACTTTTTTGATGCTGTCCTTATTCAATATATAGAAAGCATTTGGCATAAAATCTTTAAAATTAAAAACCAATTAGCATCCTCTTGAAAAAAATGTATCTTTCTTTGTACTTCTTGTTTGAATCACAGAATCTTTCACTTGAAAAAGACATCTGAAATTTCTCTCTAGTTTTGCAGTCCATGGTGTTTCTGCTGCCAGAACAATTTGTAACCAGGAGACTAGAATACATTTGGAGTCCACACAGAAAAGAAAACTTATACACCTACTGGACTGATTAGTGAAGGCATTAATCATGAGAAATGTGTTTGTTTTGTTTGCCAGTTTACTACTTCCACAATTGCCAGTCAAATATTGATAACCCTGTTGGGCTGAAGTTTGGCCTTCAGACCAACCTCTGAAAGCCTCTGAAGGAATTATAAGGAAAAGGTAAATTACAAGTAGAAGCACTTCATGACAAAATCATCGAATCAAATGCAATAGGGCAATTTTCCCCTGGCATTGCTCCCAATGGTCAAATAGAATCTCACCACTACTCCACCAAATCTTTATCCAGACCTGAACTAAGCAGGAATACTGGCACAAAAAAGATGTCACCGACAAGCTTCATTATCTTCATAAATTTAACAAATGTTTATAATTTCATTAGCATTTTAATGACAAAGACAACTTACCATATCAAATATGGATTGTTTTAAACTACCTGTAAATCTTGGGAATAAATACAACTGCTCTTACTTGTAAAGGCATTTGCTTATTTCAGCTTCATACTTGTTAAACAGTATTTTACAACTTCAATTTTGACTCCCACAGCAGGAGTTATCTAGGTACTGGGAATGTAATATATAAAATATAAAATGCATTTTGTGAATTATTTCAGCTTACTTAAAGAAATTAATTATGTTTCAGAGTTAAAAGCATTTTCTTCCAACATCTTCATTAAAGGCAACTAAAGAGAAATCTGAAGCCATACTCAAGTCTCTCCTGTTTTCCTGTTACCTAAAGATGTTACTACAGTATTTTAATCCTCCCATCAAAGGAAGCAATCCACACTCAGAGCAAGAGCAGTGAAAGAATAACTGAAGCACTCTCAGAACTGAATGAAAGTATTTGGGTGACAAATTTCTGTGCACTGGACAATCTACATCCACCATCTGCAGTCCACTATCTACAATCTACATCAGATTGCACATGGTTGCATTTGTTTTAACCTGTACCATTGACTGTATTTGGGAAAATTCCAAAGGGACATTGAGATATTCACACCCACCACTACTTTTGTGCATTACACTGGCAGTTTTCAGTTATGGACATGCTGTGCTCCGTTTGTCATGCCTGAACTGTCTGACCATTTTCAGCTACGAGGAACCTTTACTTTCTACAGTAATTTTGAGTAGTCTTTTCTGGCTCCAGAACAGTAGCAATGTAACTGGTATGATGGATCAGTTCTGAGCTTTCTCCTCCTTTCACCTTTGCAGAACCGTGTTTTTGAAACACTGCTTGAACCAGCAGTACCCCTTTAGGGTGGATGACAAATTGCTCCTTTTGTTTTGCCCACATGGCTGCATCAGCTAAGGACTGCAGCCAGAGTGTGCACAGCCACAGTGTCATCTCTGGTTCAGGAAGCATTTTCCTTCTGAGCTCCAGAAGGTGGGAGCAACTCCATGGAAGGATTCTGAGACAATTCTGCATGTGCACACCTATCAGGTTTTTCTGGGACCCTACAGTGTCAGTACAGTTTATTATTTTGTCAGTGGAAGTTTTCAACCTTTTCAGAAATATTTACTTCTGCTTGTGGCTAAGAAATCCAGATTTATAAACAGGTTACACCCAGAATTAGTACCTAGGGCTTTCATACTGAATAAAACTCTTCAGTTCTATTGCCTATGACTCACAAAAAAAAACCCCAAAAACCAAAAAATTCCCCAACCACTGCTAAAATAACTCAACTTACACAAGACTTTCCTACACTTGCTTATATGCAACTGTTTGGAACAATATGCAGAAAAAATTACGTTTATAAAATTCCCTCCGCCTAACTACATGACAAAGGATTCACAGTTTTCTTCTCTTTTATCTGATGCCCCCATTGCATCATGCCTCAGTTCTGCTTGCACTACAGTTTTTTTTCCCCCTACCCGAAGGTAAAAAAAAATCACTTGCAAATCACTACATTTTGTTGCTTGGGCATTTGTAAGACACTAGCCCTTGAGATTTTTCACAATGCTTAATATTACTCATTTTTCTTTCCAGTATGATCAGTTTGGAGGATTTAGAAACTTTCCAATTTCATTTGTTTACTTGCAGTCATACATTGGTATTAGAGGATGTCATCTGTTTCTGTTTATGCCTAAGATAAACTCATAAAAACAAGTTAAGTGCAAGTAAAATAATTCAGAGTTTCTGAACAGCAGGTGTTGATAGCCAAACACTTAAGGAAAAATCTATTCTAGAAGTTTCCCATTAATAATATTCCTGAAGGTGAATATTAACACATGCACCCCTCTTATATAAAAAATGCTAGTAAATATAGAAGTTTAATGAATTTTTTCACATTTCACTCAGCAGACCAAACATTTTCTCCATATAATATGGTATTATGAGAAATGAGACCTATGACACTCATATGGATTCCAGCCTGTCAAAAGAAGTCGGGGAGAGATTAGACCATTACTTCAACAAATTACCCTCAATTAACATGATGTTAAGAGATAACTCAATATCAAGCAACTTATTTTTACAAGTAACTTGAAGCAGAAGCCCAGAATATGTGACATGGTACAGCCCCTAGATGACATCAGGGAAAATGCTAACAAGTTTTCTGTCCCCTGGGCACCACACCAACTAAAACACTAATGAATGAGGATGCATCTCCTTTGGGAATTGACATGATTATCATCAGAGCTAGTGACATACATCTCTTAAAACCTGGAGAGTGGTCTGTATTCATATCTCCTAAACATTATTCAGATATCAATGGAATAGTTCTTGGCTTACTGATGAATTTAAAAACCAAACTATACACACCCATCTGTGCCTGGCAAATAAAACCAGGCAAATCCTCAAAAGATGTACTGGTTTTTTTCTCAGGATTCACAAGGAAAGGGAGCAAGAACTGGTGTGGAATTCATGGCTACTCAACCAAAGAACTCCTGCAGGGAACACTCAAGGCAAGCGATAAGAAAGCACTGGTCCAGGTCCAGCCTTCCATAGCAACATATGGATAAAAAATTATAGCCAAGTATTCTGCATTCCATTTGGCATTTATTTTTTCAGTAGATGTTTCAGGAAACACAGAGGCGTTTGATGCAACTTCACTGCAATATAAAAATTACCTATATAATTGTACAGTGTAAGCTCTTCACATTCAAGAATAACTTACTTTAAAAACATGTCAGATTATAGAAATAACTTTCTCCCTAAAAATTAAAACAGGACTTCCAGTATGCTGGAGCATGAATTAAATATTTCCATTATTATCCACATAGAAATGGTCTATGAAGGTGTATTATCAGAATTCCATATTGTCCTTTTGTATAAAATCAGATACCTAGAAATGGGGTATTTCTATGTTTCAAAGACATGTAGGCTTCCTCCAACTAGGCCAACACCAAAAAGAAGTTAAAATCTGATGCTGCTGAAATGAATGGAAGCTCTGGCATTTAGCCAATCCAAAAAATTGACCATCACTTACCTAATACTGATAATCATATATAGCTCATTTAGAAAAGTTGTATAGCTATGTATTTCATGTAACTTCATGTAAGAATTGTAAAAATAAATACAAACTTTACAAGTAAGCATATCTTCATTGGATCAGATCCTTCCTCATTGAAATATTAGTTGGCTTTTTGGAATTACTTTGACTTCCATTAATTTTTAATATTCCTTTGCCTAGCTAATAATTTTCCATCTCCAAAGTCTTATGATAGAAGGATGGTCATTATAAGAAAAAGTAGATTATAGATCATAAATATTATGCACATACTTCATGGGAAGATAATGAAAAAACTGACATTGAAAATTTCTCTTATGAAAATATGAATATTGAAAAAAACTTGTTAATATTTATTGCCTTAATCTGTACATTTAGTATGTCAAAATCACATATATGGACCAATAATGATATCGACTCAAGAGAGCTGCAGAGGGAGAAAATAGAAACAAAACAATAGGAAACTGGAATTTCAGTATTTTACAGACAAATTTGTTACAAAAATTAAACAAAAAAATCTTATTCTTCTTGCAGTTGTACTGCTTTTCTTATAGTTTTCAATAAAAACAGGAATCCCCACAGTTTTTTTTATGGAAGATACCAGAATAGATGGAGTGGGAAGTGAAGTCCAATAATTAGAAGTGGAAGAGATTATCTTGCATTTTCCCTAAATAACTGTGTTACAATTGCCTGATCATAAGATCAGGAAGAGCCCTGTCCTTCCTGAGCTTGCAGGATGTGTGACTCAGGCTCCTGTCCCCTCCCTCATGCAGCTGTCCCTCCATATTCCTGTGGCTCAGGACTGGCACACCTGCACAGGGCACAGCAGAGAGTTTACAGCAGTTCTGCCTCACTTTCATTTCACACATTTTTTCTCAGTATTTACATTCCTAAGCCAAGAGAACGCCACAAGCACTATACTGCTATCAAAGCAAGTTTGTTAGCACTGGCTCCTTGTCAAGCCTAAGCAATTAAATAAATTACAAAACATCCTTTACTATATTTAGAAGAAACATCCTGGCTGGAGTACAATTGCAATTTGCTTTTATCTGTGGATACCATGGAAATATTTGCCATTATTTTCTTAAAGGAGATAATTCTCCAGACTTCTGAAGCAACCCAGACTACTTTGACTGAAAATTAGAGTGTCATGTCAAGGTTTAACATGATCAAGCTCAGTAAACTAGATTTTTTCTAATAAACAGTAACAACTATTAATAAATGCAATGCTCTGGCCTACATTAAGGTCATCTGAAGTTTTGCAGTATATCCCTATTTCTTTTTCTCAGAATCCCCTGGATGGGTCAAGCTTCTCCCTCTGGTCTCCACAGACTGAATAAGCAGCATTACCCTCTCCTCTGTTCTTATCTGCTTCTAGGAAACACTGCTTTGGACTTGTTTTCACTTTGAAGTTTTCCAAGCATAAAAGAAAAAAGCAGCTGCATCTTTTTCAGCTCTCTGTTCTCCAGCCATCTGGACTAATGGAGATCTTTCTGAAATCCTTAGGATCCTTTTACTTGATTTATTTAAACCTGCCCTTGCCTTTTGTACTGTCCCAACCCAAAGGCAGTGAGAGGAGGTGTTTGCTTTGCTGCTGTCACCCTTAATTGAAAACACATCAGGTCATACCTACTGAAGCCTCAATCTTGTCCAGAGCATGTTGTGACTTCTATAAATCTCTGTTTTCTTCCTCAGTGCATGTTTTTGGTGCTGGGCTCCGAGCCTGTACTTGTCCCAGGATTAAGCACTGCACTGCCTCCCTTTCTGTCTCAGGAAACACAAGTTCTCTTAAAAACTGAAGCTTCCCTGATAAAGAACAGGGGCAAAATAGCCCAATATATATTACCTTGAAACTTTCATAATTTGGAGGAAAGCACTTAATTGCAGCTACTTTTTAGAGTCTGTTATCTCTTCAACTGTCATATAACCTGATTTTTCCCAAAATCCAACTCTCACCCATGATTCTGGCACCACTGGGGCCACCATCTAACCCTCAGTGAGCCTCAGCACAGGCTTGCTTTCAGGATGTACTGAGCTGCTACCCACAAAACCAAACAAGTCTGTCACCAGGAATGCTGCTGAGGGAATAATTTGTTATTTGTTGGACAAACAGATTTATGCTTGCAGCTGGTTTCTTGCTCATTATTCCCCTTCAATATGCCAACTCACCAGCTCAGTAGTGCTGTGCACAAAGGTAAGAGGGGTCAAGACACATCATACATCCTCACAGATGTGTTAATCCCTTTACCACATTAGACAATTTCCAATGCTCTTGAATATCACCATAGCTCAGAAAATTTCATGCCTCATTTGCTTTTCCTGCATAATACACAATCTCCTATACAAAATATAGCTGTCCAAGTTGATTCTTGGGTTTTTTCAAAGTTTTTTGTATTGGTATTACCCTGTAAATATCCTTCAGATGAAAGATTGCTGCAAGGAATAATTTAGGTTATACCAAGAGACCCCTTGAAAATATTGGCAATGGAAACCCAGGTCTCCACCAAATGAAATTTGTTTTCCTTCCAATTATAATTTTCAAATTTTCAGAAATTTCAAAAACCTTTGTACATCCAGTCCACCCCTTTTCTTTCCAAACCATCACAACATCAGTCACAATCTTCCCCTTACTTGCCATCATTTCCATTGCTAGGCACATGCTTTTACAAGTTTACAGTGTAGCAGTGTTTACAGAAGCTTTACAAGTTACTAGTGCATCCTATATCACCACACCTGGAAAAAAATACTGCAGAGACCTCATCCCACACATGAGAATAGGAGCCAGGCTTAGCACTTTTCTCACCTAAAAATACAAAGAAAGGTTCTTGAACCCGTCTGTGGAAAGAGCATAAGAGTTGCATTATTTTTCTAGCTTTCTAAACTTCTGTAGGCTGTTTACAAAAGGAAGGTCTTTTGTACAAGTTTACCAGTTTACCAGAAGCTTTGTATGTTTTTCCTGCAACCACACAATCATGAATGATTTTAACATAATGATTAGCTTTAATCATAATCATGATTTTAGCATAATCATGAATGATTTAGCATAATCAAAAGGCATAATAAAACACAGATTGTGCAGTCCCATAAGGCATCCCACTATTAATCAGTGCCATGATGCTTACTTAAGTCACTCAGGTTATGATGTACCACCTCTGCAGCACTTAAACATGTACATATACACATACAAACAAACAGCTTAGGACTCAGAGATAAATAACAATTGCATTTCAACGTGGTGCTTTTGTGACTTTGGGTGCTGTGAAATAGTGAGCTGTTATGAAACCTGAACAAACCTGGGCTGCTGTAATTGTGTGTTTAGCTTTGATCATCTGTGAGAAGAGCACACCATGTGTCTGAAGTGTGCCCCCTGATTCTTGGGGCTGTCCTGTGCAGGAGCAGGAGCTGGGCTTTGATGATCTCTGAGGGTCCCTTCCTACTCAGAATAATCTGTGATTATGTGAGTGTTTGCAACTTGACCCCGGAAGAATGGCATTCTGCTATTCGACATTAAAATATAACCTAAAAGACTGATAAACTGAATTTCATTGGCATTTTCTCTGCTGTTCTTCTTAGAATTAAACTTAAAAGGGTTACTAGCTAGCTGTCTGCTACAGAGCTGCATTTAAAATAACTTCTGGGGGAAGAAAGAAACAAAAAAATGAAAAGCAATGGTGTTTGAATTTTTTGAAGAGTTCATAAAAGGAGACGTCAGAGCACAGGGTTACAGACAGCATGGGGTCATGGCATTCAGAAGATCAAAGTCCAAAAATCCTGTCTCTCTTGAATTAAGGTGCACTGCTTCACTTATTCTCAAAGTCAGCATTAATGAATAAGTAAGAACTTGAAAACTTATAAAACTAAAATATATGCTATCTACCCTCTATTTACGCAGGAAGAATGAAGAAAATAGACTTCAAATTAACAGATCTGCTAGCCCAGATCACTACATTTGTGATGTTATTGAACATAAATTAAACACTGGTATCTGAGTAGAAACCTTATTCTGCTTTGGGGTGCAGCAGTGCTCCACCCCTGCCAGGGCTGGTACATAAGTACCTTTGATGCTGTTATGTTCTCAAAGAATGCATGAGAGGAACTTTGACAATTCTGCTCTCAGCTTACCTTCAGAAACAGAGAAGAACAAAACAACAACAACAAAGAAAAGTAGCAGGTAAAAATGTTTTTGCGAAATTAAATTGAGATTGGACCCAAAAAGGTTGTGAAACAGAGAGTACCAAGTCAAAGGCAGCAAAAAAAAAAAGATTTTGTTGAGAAGTGATGTGTCTTATTCTCATGCAGACTCATCTGAAGTAGCCCTCATCTTTCCTGCAAGTGTAGCAGTCAAATTTCATGCCTGCCACATCGTGTTTCTGGTTATTTCTCTCAGAATAGTATCTGATCAAGCTGACAACACGGCAGTGTTAACTCCAGTTCACCTTATGAACACAGCAATCCAGTCCTGCATTCACAGAATAGGGATTCCTGCTCATGTGCTGCATTGGTTATTACTCAGCTCCTGATTTCTTTATAAATTTTGGCATAATTCATTTTTCCTTTCCTTCAAAGGGAAGATACTTTAGTTCTTAAAGTTTGTCTGTTTGCTCCTCTCTTTTAAAATTACTGTGACTCCATCAGCTCTCTCACTGCTCTGGACCCTCTTTTACAAGTGCCACAGATCTGTATTTTCATCCATGCTAGTGTGCTTGTGGCATGTCTGTCCGAGCCAGGTTTTGAAGATTCTGGTTCATTGAGACACTCTGACCTGTCCTTGAAGGCTTTTTTTTTGTTTATATTGCTGACTGTCACATGAACACAAATGACCTTTCTAACAAAAATAATTAAAACCTGGCAACCCAAACTTCTTGGTTTTATCTGACTCTCATGATAACAATCCACCTTTTAATTTGGTATTCTCTAAGTATTTTAAGTGCACTTACAGAAAGATTTCTTTATGTTTGATGCTTATTTTCATCTCATTTTATTTTCTATTTTTTCCTGCAGATTCATGTTGCTCTTTCTTCATCATTCTTACCAATTTAACCCCCTTTCCATTTCCTACCTCTACATACAGCTCTTTTTCTTGAGTCTGTAGGAATTTTACACTTTAGCCAAATTGTTCTTGCCACATTTCCTAACTTGCCTCTGCCATGAGACAGCTTGCAGCTGTGTTCTTACTAGGGTTTCTTTAGAAGAACTTTCAAATTCTTACAGTATGCTTGATAAAAAGAAATATCCTGATAAGGATATCTTAGAGATAAAAACTCAACCCTCTTTTCAGAGCTGCTTTTACTACTGGGTGTTTGGTCCATTATCATGTTGCAACATTTTGCTGCAAAATTAAAAACTAAGCAAGATGGTTATTCAGTCTTTTTTTTTTTTCCTACTAAAGAGAAACTCCTCCTCAGTTCTAGTAAAAAATGCTTTTGCCTTTCTTAAAAATAAGTGTAAGATTTCACTCTAATTTTAAAAGCAATAATCAATAATTCATATTCAGTATCCTAAATGCTATTTAAAAGATGAATCTAAGCAGCAGAAGACTCCAGCTTGCCTCCAGGAGCAGGTAGCATATTTCCCTTTCACTTCTAAATCCCTGGTTATATACTGTGGCAAATAATTGAGCCTGTAATTCTGAGTAGTGAGAAAAGAGCAATGAGCCCTTCTTTTTTTTTTTTCCTCCCTGTTCTGGTGCCTGATTTAAGAATGTGCTTAAATTCCCAATGACTGTGCTTTAAATTCACATTTAAACATTCTTATTAATTCTCTCAAGAGTACCACACATCTTTAACCTCGCTTCATACTTTGTGACTGGGAAGACTGAAGAGAGGATTTTCTGACTGAAAGGCAATGCACATTTAACGGAAAGCATATGGTTTGAAATATGACTTTGTATTTCTAAAATATTCAGAACTCAACAATGAGAGTTGAAACTATATAATTCAAAGAATGAGTGCTTTGGTTTTGTGAAGCAGAAAGAACTGGCAAAAAGCACAAAGCAGGGAAAATACTGCTATTGCAAAGGTGTGGCTTCTACCCCCAGTGATGTTTCTAGTAGCTGTAATGCCACTCCCAGCAAAAGGGAGAGCAAAACCACTGAAATGCTACCCAGATTCTTGGAGAAAGAATTATTCATGTGAGATTTTGAAGCTACAGTTGAAGTCATTGGATGAGTATACATCTAGACACAAAGAAACCTTTAAAATACTTTATCCATAAGGTAACTCTGCTTTTCCCTTTTAATTGCCTATATTTACAAAACCAAGAGAAACAAGCTTGCTTTTATAAATTTAAGATCTGGAGCTATGATGTTTGATGTACAAAGCTCTGGAAAATAATTTAGACATGGATCTATTACCCTGGTGCAAATCTGTCATCATTCATTTTAAGTTGAGAGAATCACCAGCATTAGCAGCAGTGCAAGTGTGAGATTTGGCTGAATAAATTCAGTGGGAGAAGCTGTGTGTAGAAGCAGCAGCTGCCAGGTCAGACTCTATAGTGAACCTTTCCCAGTGCAAAGCAACATCAAGACAAGGTGCCAAAGTATTTGTTATCAGTTTGATCCCACATCCACAGAAGCTGCTACATGCTCTTTGTTGATTAACAGCTCTCAAACTGCTGCACAGAGGAACCCACTGAGGACATGGAACATGCCAACACTGACTGGAAAGAGGTGAACAACTGACATTCCACAGAGCAGCACTTTTAGGAGGAGCTCAGCAAGGGAGTCATGCAGAGTGACTTGGAGTGCAGGGAGGGAATCACACCCACTCCTCCATCTATCACCAGTTCTACTGGACTCTCCCTCCATTTCTGTGCAGATGTCTGAAACATAACATCTTACATAGTTATCTGCTACAGTAGCATGCTAAATCTGCAAGAGGAGGATGAAACACTGGCTCCTTAGTTGAGGTCAAGGCTGGTGGGTTTCTATGGATGCAGCAGACATAGTTTCACAGTTCATCATGCATTCCTGAATGGGTTTAAAACATGCCACCTATCTCCCCAATAGAAACAGGCTTCCAGAGTGAAAGCATAGCCCAGGATACACTCAGTGTCATATAACCTAAGGATTCTAACCAAAGTCCCTAATCCAGGAGCTGGAGTTCCTTAAGCAGGTGATCAAGTAGGCAGCTCTGAACTTGCATTCTGCAGTTGCAGTACAATCACCTATGGAAGGATTCCACTTTTTTTAACCCAATCATCTCCAGGAGAAGTATAAGTGATCTCCCTCCACCTCCACTTGTGGTACCTACACCCCTGTAGCTTCTGTGTCCTTTTTCCAGAATTTTCAAAACAGTTCTGTGGAACTATTAGATTTGAGTCTGGGAGAAACTCCTCCATTACCATGGTATATGTCTGCCAGCAGAAGAAGATCAGATAACTAAATTTAGGATTAACTTGCTTTTATGCATTTTGACCAGGAAAATGCATGATGATCTTAGTTGGTTCTAAAGAAAAGATTCTTAAGCATTTTAAAAAGTATAGTTAGATTGAAGGAAATAGAAGAACAAGTCCATTTGCCAATAGGAAAATGTTTAGATTTATGAGAAAAATGTAAATTATTCAAAATCTACCTCAAAGATGCAATATGCAACAAGTTTTAGTGGTTTGGAGTTTTGTTTTCTTTGGTTTGTTTTTGAGTTAAAGGTCCATTTCGTCATCTTTGCAAAGAGAGTTTCAGGCTTGTACAACACCTTTTCAGACACAAAATTCAAACTCTTCTATTAAACACTTTTGAAAGCTGCACCAAAAAAAAAATCATGCAAAGTGAGATATAATCCTCAGATATTTTTTCTAACATAAAAGAACAGAAATGTATGCCATATATTTTAAATGCTTTATGGAACACACTTGAATTATGGAATACACGTGAATTGATTACTATGACTAATGCCTCAATTGGAGTAAGAAAAAGAAAAAAAAAAAAAAAAAGAAAAAGAAAAAAAAGAGATTGGTTGTTCCTTAGACAACACCAGAGTCAGAATATAAAACAGCCATAAATATTTTCTTTTTTCCCCCCAGGTTTAACTGCATTGTTTGCAACAAAGGATTTCAGAAGAGCAATGATTCAACATGAAAAAAGAAGAGTAAATATGCCTCCAACACAGACTGAGGAACAGTCATCCTGTGACAAGAGTGCTCAACTACAGCAAATTATTTCATTCTTGGGATCCATTATGAAAGATAGGAAAAAATTAACTTGAAATGAGAATAAGAAGAAATCATAAGAGCAACTGTATTCCAGTGTGGCCTGCATCAGAAAAGAGCAGCTGACTTTGAGATTTCGGACTTTGGTGCCTACAAGAACGGAGGTTTGAACATGATGAGCATTGCCCAGTATTTCTATTTCTGTAAATACATGCTCAAATATAACAGCAGAGAAAATCTGTAAATCAATCTGAAATCACCCAGTCTTCATATGTTGGGCTAGGCATAGATTGATAAATCACTATATCAGGCAGAAGTGTAGAGTTAAAAAGACTTAGACAAAAAAATACAGAAAACAAAAATATCCAGACATTTTACCTGAAAAAAATTAATGCCCTTCGTCATGCAATGAGAAATAAAAAAATAATAATAAAAAGGTATAAATAGTAAAACCCCTTGATGTGCTTCCAACTAATATTGAGTTGAAAGAGCAAGGGACTGATCTGCCAGAGTAGCAATTAAGGTGAAGGAGAAGAAAGCCTAATAGAAGCCTAATAACCCAGTCACAGCATGAAGGACAAAGCTCAAACTATTCATGTATCCTTTACGTGCAGGAAGGACTCATAAGCCCATCTCTGATAAAGCTTATTGTGCTGAGCAGCAGGTACTTTTTAAGTGGGAAAGGATTTACAAATCGAAGAGAGACTGAGGTAAAGCAAGCTCTGGGAAGTCTAGAAAACACAAAAAGTTTAATATGGACACTCTTGGAACAATACACAACAGATGTAGAGGCTAGAGGAGGGTACACCTATTTATAAGACTTCTGAGATGAAGAATTCTGAAGGGTTTTGAAGAATAGAGAACTGAAATAAAAAGATGTGAGAAAAACAGGTCTGAACATCACAGAAAGCTTCTTGACACCAATATTATTCTGAGAGATATTTAATGTTCATGGTGGCAGCCTTTTTTAGCTGAACCAAAGTGCAGAAATAATATCCTAAGAGATTTTGAGATTCTCAACAGCACATGCATTTGTGTCAAGACTGAATAAAACAGTGCTCTATGTTCAAGAGAAGCAATTCCACACTGGTAAGGAGAGGATTAGATGACCATCAATGAGTATCATGATTGCACTTGTTAAAGACAATTTGCAATAAGGTATTGATAGTGTTAAATTTTTATTTTATGAAGTGCAATCATGGTCTTGCTTAATTTCAAGGATGCAATATCTTTCAGGAAGTTTTATCATGATTTTTGATCAAGAGATCAATATAACAAAATTTAACAGAAGCAAATAAAACCACAAGCATATGTTACCAGCTAACATCAATGAGAACCCCAATGCAATGTATTTTATTGGGGCCATTTCACAGCAAAAAAAGTGGGTCCTTCCTCCACAGAGTTGTCAAAAGCTTAACATTATAACATAGAAATAGACAGAAATAGCTCTATATTTCCCTCTATAGAGCAGTAAAATGCTCTAGCTTAAGAAACAAGAACATTTATTTCTGTTTCAAATTTGCATTTTTATTTTCTGATGGTACTTGCAGCCTTTTTCACTTGAAGTGCACAAGACAATATAAACACTAAGAGTGTCATTCTGGAATTATGTACCCATTCCTGTGGAGAAGTAAAGCAAAAAAACTTTTTAGACTTCTGTCAAATCTGTTTGTTGACAGTTGAACAATTTAGTAGCTCTCAATACAGGAGCAGTTGCAAATTCTGGGGAAAGGAGTTTGCTAAGATTCCCTCTCACTCTGCAAGTGGAATTTTCCACTTTATATAAATACTATTTTTGTCAAAGCAATTTGTACAGAGTCATGATACCACTGCACATGAAATGGAAAGTTCCACAGCTGTAATGGAACTGGGAGCTTTTGTTCACGGAACGCTTTTATTTTCATATTAAGGACAAATGTGCGTCATAGTCAAAAGCAGCGTTGCTTATCTTCACAGTAAATACAAGATTTAGAATTTTATTCCTAAATATCAGCTGTATCTCATTTCAAATGCTAATGCTCCATAACGCATTCCTAGCAAAGTTCATGATAAAACACCCTGAGCACAGCTGCTAGTTGCCATGTCCCTTACATCTACTGTAACAATCCGCTTGCATGCAAAGCCCTGTGAGCTGAATCAGCAAAAAGCAGACAGAGCTTTCATTTAGGGACATTAGGATTTGTGCAAGTGACAACAAACAAAAATATCCATCCAAGAACTTATGTTTACTCTTTCTAGAGTGATGGGAACTTTCAGCTATTGTTCCTACATGTATCAAAGCATTTTGATTAGAATTTGATCATTAAATCATAGAAAGTAAGGCTAGACAATCTGAAGTCATCCAGTCCATTTACATGAAATAAAAAGAATTCTACCTTGAATCTACAATGTCGATCAAACATCACATTATTTGAAAATCACTTCACTATAAATAGCACTCAGAACAGTGGGAAAAGAAGTACAGGTAAGTGAAAAGCTGGCAGAGAAGAGAAAAAAAAAAGACTGCCTCCATGGAACTTGGTGTATTTTCCATACACATATGTATCTCAAAAAAAAAAAAAAAAAAATCATCTTTTAACAGATCTATTGATGAGAATCTCCAATAATCCCTAATACATGTCACAGTTAAAGGAATGGTCAGGAAGATTATGTGATATTTGCAGAGTAGATAGAAAATAATGACAAGTGTCAAGATCTTGCTCATAGTCTGGAGCTTTAATTACTAAAATATAGAGGAAAATAATTACAAAGATGATAGCTGTTTATGATGCAGAATAATTGGTGAAATTATAACAACTGCTTAGACATTTCAAGGCTCATCCTTCAATAGCAACTAGATGTTGAAAGAACTGTTCTGTCTAATAAAGGTAAGAACAATATAGACATACTGACCACTTTCCCCTGAAGGTCTGGAATCCCACTGCTCCCTGTTTTGCTTATGCTGGAAAAGCCACAGTATTTGGCTTGCAAAGAAAATTGTCACTGGTGATAAATCACACACACACACACACACACACACCCCAAAAAAAAGAATTACATGCAACTTCCAGTTTTCAGAAGTGTTTATAGTGCTGGAATTTAGGACAATAATAGCTTTGCTTGTAGATTGAACAACTTACAGAATTGGTGAGATTTAACACATACAATACATCAAAAAGGAAATGCTCTCTAAAAGAGTCAAGCAAAGGGAAGAGGACTAAAATGGGATATAAAAATTCCCTGATTGAGTCAGCAGATTTGACTTCACAGGATTGAGTGGATACTGACTTAAGCAGGCACTGCTTCGTTTGAGGCCAGGCTGGAGTTACCTGGTGGCCTTCAGTTCCTATGACAGACATTCATCTGGCACCTTTACATACATAACTGTCCTTCTCTGAAGAGCAAACAGGTACAGAAAAACCTCCAGTATCTGCATTACAGCCACTTTGCTAAAAGGAGCCTGCCAGTCTCAGGAACTACTGTTATCCTGTCTCTCATTAAAAACAAGCTCATTTCATTAACTGCCCTGGCAGCTACATACCCCAACTGGCAGTGACCCATATCAATTAATCTCATCAAGACCATTTATCCAAGTTGATTTCACTCTTAAAAAGATTCCCACCATTCTCTCATCTTGTGCTGCTTTATATATAGTTGAATGTATGTGAAAAATGAATGAATACGTTAAAAGTAAAACCCAGTTTTCTTAGTTGCTGCCATCACAGTGATGTGCTTACAGCAGAACTGGTAGAATATTCAGAGTGTCTTACTCTTCCCCATGTCACTGGTATCTCCCCTCAGCAGCATGTACCCATGCCTTGTTCTCACAGCAAAGCAGGAGACCTTGCCTTGCCTTGAGGGTCCCCACCCATGGTGGCCTGCTGTCCTAGGAGCCTGCTCCTGTAAGCTATTCCACTTTTATAATTGCAGCTTCACACAAAGTGCAAGCCCTGATCTGGAAGAGGTCCTTTGTAGAGAGCCACATCAGTGCTGACTACAAAGACAGCTTTCTTAAGTGGTCCATCTTTTGAAGGATACATATTTATATAAACTTAAAAAAAAACCACAAAAAAACCAAAGGAGAAAATAAGCAAGACAAAAATTTCATTAGTTCATTCAAACTAATATTGAACTTTTCACAAGACTGTTAGGGAGCGGTTAACACCATGTAATAAACAGCTTGTAACAGTGATCTCCTTTGAAATGTTCCACTGTTAACCACAACAGTGGCTGCATTGCTCCCTTAAGATGATCTGGTCTCAAACTGCACAGCAGTAAGAAGCTGTAAGCAAAACAAAATTGAATACATGGTGTAATGGCTCAGCTTAAGTTTTGTCACACAACATGTTGATATTTGAAAGGTTGACAATGTAGGTTAGAATTTCAGTTTCATCAAGAGTGTTAAGAAAATCTAAATAACTGGAAACTTCAAAAACTAGTATTTTATTTGAATTAAATTTTATCTACACACTTTGAGACCCAAAAGACTGCTCAGAAAGTTTTCATATCGGAGACAAATGAAAACAAATAAGGAAATCAAACTTTAAGTGGGAGTTGGATGTGCTTCCTAGTGCAAGTAGGCTAAATATTTGGAATACAACAAATTAAATAAAATACACTAACGTTATCTTCATTTCAGAAGGGCACAAGCAGGTGTAACTGGAGCCATAGGTAACCAAAGACCATGTGAGTATCTGTCCAGTTTTCTGAAGTCTAAGAGAGAGATCAGACGATATCCTGTGCTGTTGTCAGTGAATGAAGCTGTTCTGTCTGCCTGCATCAAAACAGGGTTTGTTTGATGATGCCGAGTAAGCTCTGGAGAACAACTGGTTGGACTTTCCATCCTCCATCTTTCCATGAAGGAGAAAAGCCTTCTTTCATAACAGACAGTTCAAACAATGGGGAACCCATTGAGTCTCACTCAAATGAGGTGAGACTTTTACAAAGTACAGAGCACTGACGTGATACTTTAACTGGAGAAAATGGCACTCAAATTCAGCTGATTCAAGATTGCAAAAGGTGTCTTGGTACACACTGCACTGACAGCATGTATATATACATATTAAGAGGCAGAACTCCCACAGTACATCCAGTACCAGCAGTTCATATAGATTTGTCAAATATCAGACAAAAATTGCTCAAAATAATAGAGTTTTATTTCCATTAACTTAACACATCTGTCACTACTTTTTCTTAAGAATGGATTTCCTTATTTAGCATGTCTCTACGTAAAACCTACTATAATTCCTATTCTCTCTGCTTTAACATCAATCATCCTTTTTCAAAATATTTGTCCCATAGTTGGTTTCCAGCAGTAGTCACAGCAGTATTCAGTCTGATCTTCTCATGACTTTTTCCCTCTAAATTTTTTTTCAGTCTTACATGTCAGTAAAACTTCCAAATCCCTGACACCATGAGATGAAGATCAAAACCTGATGATAATTCCACCCCAACCCATTTTTATTTTATTATTTTTAAGAAAAGCATTACATTTTCTTTTTTAACATACTTCCTTTTTCAGATCAACACTGAAGTTAGATGAAAACTTCAACTTTTATCGCCTTTAGGAACTGACTCCACTTTTCTAAAGCAGCTCTTGTTCTTGATTCCATCAAGAAACTAAGAAGAAAGTTTGAGCTGCTCTCCAGGTGGCATATATTCTACATACAAGGAGCTCTTCACTTTTCATGCAATTCATTCCGTTAGAGAAGGTAAACCACGGTTTTGAATTTTAAAGCAGGACCTCATGTATAATTTATAAAAACTACCAATTACATCAAACTTACTTTTTCTGGTGTATTTTCTCCTTCAAAAAGTCCCATGCTGTTATACTTCAGCCATAGGTGCAGTATCAATTACTGGCTTAAGTGACCATGCACTGGTATCCATTTTGTTGCTATCAACAATCCCTTGAACTAACATTACAGATTTCTGGCTGACAACATCACCTACTGCTTTGTTGTTACTGCTTAAAGTTGCCATAGAGACAAAAGAACAGCTGAATAGCAATCTTAATGCTCAAGAAATGGTTATTCTTTAGCAACAGGGTGCCACTCAGGTTCTAACGGAATTTATTTTCAATAGTAAGTTTTGAATCAGAGCCTTGCTCAAAAAAAAAAAAAAAGGCAAAGACAAAAGAGCCTTGTGTTCCCTCCTGCCCACTGCAGTTCTGCTGCTCATGAAGAGGCAAGGGAGACTGTCACTCTGTCACTCTGCTGTGGCACAAGAGAGAAACACAGCACAAGTTGACTCCAGCCCTGTACCCTGAAGGATAAAACAGTCACTGCACAAAGACCCTTACCTTATTCTTCCTTCTTACATATATCTTTTCTCTTCTTATGTCTCAAAATGGAAGGAAATAAAGAAGCTTCACATTTCATCTTCCTCACCAAGTGAAGTGCTTCACCAACTCACACAAAGTGCTGCTTCATCCATAGAAACACAACACAACCTAGGAAAAACATCAAGGGTTCCCTCCTTGAATTTTTTCCTCTAGCCATGGAGATCTGTTTTCTCTCCAGTACAACCCTTCCTGTACAGACTATGTGCAGAGTATATGGGATTCAGACTAACAGCTGAACCCCACTGCTCTCTGCTCATAATCCATTAACTCATATTACAGTGTAACTTGCAACTGATGGGAATTGAGGGCACTCAGCCCTGGGATACTTGGCACATTCCATATTCCAGTCCTAGGTTTTGAAATTCTTCCATCTCCCCATAGCTCTTGCTCCTAAGTGGACAGAATGCATGGGATCAAAGTATTACCTTTTCTACCTTAAATCCTGTTGTTGAGGAGTCAGAGGGTTTCTAAAGATAATTATAAATAGCAGATTATCCCCAGTTTGGTATAAACAAACTAAATCAGAACCTTGTCCTGCAAAGCCATCCCACAGACAGAGAAGCAGCTGTCAGGAACAGCTGAAAGAATATTTTCCTGTCCAAGAGCCTTCGCCTTACCCTCAATTTGACACCACTGCCCTGCACCCAATACCTCAATGGCAGTGTGAACCCAAAACCTATTCCCAGGGATTGCTGCCTGATCTCCTCCAGCAGCAGGAGCAGCTTTAGCCCCTCAGTTTACTGCCCCATGAGCAGACCATGCCTTGTCTGTTCCTGCAAGGTGCAGGATAACAGTCAGGAGGAATGTTCTACCAAGACAACAAGTAGTAGGGGATAATGCAGAAGAGAAGGAGGAAAACTGTGATACAAGTGATTCTTCCTCCTCCTCACCAGGGCCCCCGCTGAAAAGCTCCTGCACGCCCTTTCCCAGTCACTGAATTTTCTCCCCCCTGCCTCTGCTCCCCACAGCCCTGACATCCCCACTCGAGGCTCCTTTCACCTCTACCGTGGCCTCTTGTGAACCTTCAGCTCTCAACAGCCTGGCCTTTGTGCCAAAATACATTCTGTTGACACTTCAGAAAGAGCTCTTCACACTGACAATCATGAGCTTTTGCTCACATGGGACAAAATCTGCTTTTACTAAGAAGCCTTGAATTGACTTTGGAGCTCGCACAGGAGCAAAAATATTAAATGTTAATCTATGAAAGGGCAGGCAGGCTGTAACAGTGGAGGTCTGTTCCTGCAGCTTGGGAGTTTCCAGCTAACTGAGAACATTCTAATGATAGACTGAAATTAAACACACAGATTGATTCTAGTTTTACAAATTCTCTGATATACAGCAAATGTGCTTAATGTGGAAATAAAATCCTTAAAAATTACTATTTTTTGTTCTTTTCAGCAAGTAATTTTCTATCAGTTGAGGGAGAAGAAGGTACAATTCGGCATCTCAGACATCACTCGTCTAGGGGCTAAGGCACATGATGTAAACAATCACAACAACAAACCAAAAGAGTAGGAACATAAAAGCAACTTCATCAAAAAGCTGGCAGGACCATATCTTAAATAAGCTCCTTGCCCACTCTCATGAGTTTGGTTAATCCATCCTCAGCTTTGCCTCAGCTGGTCCTGCTCTAGGCTTTGTCAACCACAGAGATTGAACAACTTAGGCAAATCACCTGGGCAGACATCCAGCAAGACAAGAGCTCATTTCAAAAAGAGAAAGTGCTCTCGTCCGATGGAAGAGAGAGGCAGCAGCCCCTGTGACAGGGATACCCAACAACAGCACAGAGTCCACCCACTGGCAGAGCATCCAGCAGGGGCAGCAGGAGGCTGGGCACCACCCCACCCACACAGAAGCAGCTGCTGGGTTCCAAGACTGAGCCAACACACAGCCCAGCCACAGACAGAGAAATGCAGCCTGGCACATCACTGCTGACAGAGTGCAAAGTCCAATTCTACACCTCTCTGAAAGGGAGAGCTGAAGGGAAAAGACAAATATTAAAAATAATAATCGCAGAATTAACTAGGTTGGAAAAGACCATTGAGATCTTTAAGACCAACCTGTGACCAAACACCATCTTGTCAACTAAACCATGGCACCAAGTGCCACATGCCATCTTTTCCCAAACACTTCCAGGGAAGGTGAGTCCACCACCTTCCATGATGATGAAAATAATAATAATAATAAATGGCATTTCTGATCCTTGTGCCCCCCAGTCAAGACTAAAAGGGAGTGAAAGTCCATGCACCATGAAATGAGGTAAAACTCAAAGAGAAAACAAGCAGAGTGGCAGCCTCAGAATCAGTCCCAATGGTATTTTTATCAAACACATTTGGAATTGCTCTCACCTTGGGAGCAAAAATATCTTCCCTGAAACATAATTTAAAGAAATGTGTGATGGGACAGGAAATAAAAGGTTTCAGTTTAAAGGGTTATATGGAAAGACTATTTTATAGGGGAAAGACTTTTGGAAAAGAATTGTCAACGCAAAAAATTCCAGATGGAACTAAAAAAAGAAACAAATCAAGACATTGATAACATCAAGGACAAGTTGTATTTGAAGATTAACATACATTCATAACATATGAGGCATAATGAAAGGGTGTGTATTTAAAATTTCGTAGCTATTCACACAAAATTGTCATGAGGTACACTGCACTATGTGAAGCATAGCTTAATTTATTTAAGGAAACCTGAGAAAAAACCCAGACATATAACTTCTTCAGACAAAGTATGAATCTTTCCTTCACACGATTGAAATGATTATAAACTCTTGACTTGCAGTGCTAGCAGTTTGCCTAGTATTTCAGCTCCTATATTTCTATTTTTAAATACCTTAACTAAAGAACAGTATCTGTGTAAACTGGGGCTAAAGGAGTAGGGCTCCCATACTACATAAGTGCAGAGGGAGAACTGCATTTAAGACAAACAGTGAACAGAGGTCAAATACATAAAGTTTCAAAAGGCATCAAGTCACGAAAACAAAGAAAAATGCAGAAACTGGCAAACACACCCACAGATCATCCAACAACTTCTAGAAATAACCACTAAAAGGAGAGATTTAACTGCTGTCTTGCTGTATTAGCTCACAAGTTCCTTGCTGCCTTTCCCCCAAGGATTATGGCAGAGAGAAACTGCGATGCTGCCCTGGGGCAAGGGGCCCGGGCAGAGCACGGAAGAGCTGCCACAAACACCATGCAATGGCCTTGCAAGAGCTCAAATTAAGAAACCTTACTGCTCTTCTACGAAGTCCATCTTTCTTCTTTTTGATTCTTTTGCTGTGAACAATCACTCCAGATGGAATTTAATTGGAGCTTGTGTATTTTCTCAGAGGTCAGTAGCAGATACATTATTATTTATATTCATATTTCCTTAGGGAATTAATCCTTAGGGCATCATGGTTTTAAAACTCTGATGAAAGGCCTTAAAATTCCCCCTGGATTTGTATTCATAATTGACAGTATTACATAACTTTTAAGTACTGAATGACTCACAACTGGATATAAAATACTGACTTTGCAGAAACTTTGTTACGCTTCTTAATATTTCTTACACTTTCTTTGCTCTAAGGGTCTAGGATTTCAATCACTGATGTTTGGATTTACAAGATACAATTCCTTTCTTTCAAGTAGAGGCATTTCCTTTGTTTAATTTTAAAAAGTAAAGACAGTGCAGAGATCATTTTTGTTAGACTTGCATAACTACATCTCAAAGTACTTCTCAGGCAGCTGTAACCGAAGGATTTCCCAAATCTTACAACTCCAGCTGGGAGCAAAATAAATCCATAGGTTTGCAGACTCTGAATGTTAAATGTATCTGGATGAATCTTCTCTATTTAGACCAAGTATTAGAAAGTTTTAATGTGTGTTCTGTGGTTAGTTTGTCTGTAATCAGCTCACCCTCCCAGTTCTCAAAAGCTGCTCATTCCTGTTAACTCAAAATGCTACTCAGATCCTGGTAATGTATCTTTGGAACATTAAGACTATCACTAGCTCTTAAGAATCACACCAAAGTATAGTGAGTCTTTAATTTAATTTAATTAAAATTGGAATCCTGTAGAAAGAAAGTTATTTAGGTTTTTTTGTTTGCTTTGTTCCACTACTATTAAGCTGTAAAAGGATCCCATCCCTTTAATTATTTGATACTATTTCTTAACGGCCAAAGTTGAACAGGGACTCAGAAAGCAAAAAAAAGACATGCTTAATATCCCATGAGCAGACTGCTAAAACAGGAAAGTAATACTATTTACAGCTGCTGGAACTAAGCATTTGGCTTAAAGACCTCTCATGTAATGAAACGTGTTTCAGAGCACCACATATGCACAGAGAATGCCACTAAAAGTAGCTCCAAGTCTACTAAAAGTAGCTCAAAGGAACAACAACACCCAAATGGCAGAAAGAACACCCAGTGTCACCTTTATGATCCTGGTGACCAGCACACAACCAGTCACTAACTTCACTGCAGGCAAAGCACTGTTCAAAAGGTATTGGTGAGTTGACTTTAAATCGACAATTTTAAAATAAATATTTTAATGAGATTATTAACACTGTTCAGTTCAACCAGAGAACACCATTCCTACCTCTAATACCAGGATTAATTTAAAAGGAAATTACTATCTGAAGCCCACGCTGCACCACAAATGTTGGAGGCATAAATACTGTAAGCAAAGAGTGTCCCTTAGTTTGATACACTGCAGTTATAATTAGGAATGATGAGATGGAAGAAATGAATGGTATTTCAAAAGCTTAATATTGGGAAAACCAATATCCAAAGCAATCTATTCAATAAAGCAAAAGGAAAGTGACTCATGGGAAAGGCAGGAAAACCAAATAGCTTAGGACTTTTAAAGGAAGATCAGAAAGTAATGAAATTAGTAAGTGCAGCCTATTTTCATGTGTTTCAATATCAGCTTCACATGTATTTCAATTGTATTTTTAATATTAAAACTTATCAAATGTATTTTAAATGTGATAATTACCATAACTTTAAAATTTAAAGAGCACAGAGCCACAGAGTAATTATGTAGTCTCCAACACTGCTCATCTTGAAGTATATCCCTTACTATTACATATTGAGTATGCTCAGTGAAAAACTGATTAATTTTGTTCTACAGCTAGAGTTCTACTTAATCAGAAATGTACATCACTCCCCATGGATTCCTTTGCACTCAAGATGCAAAACTATAATGAAAATACCCGCCTTTTTAAAACTTTACTCATCTTTCACTTACACTGGACAAATACCAGATTTTGTGGATTGCTGATCCTGTTTCTATTCTCACATATGCTCTTGTCCATTAGATTACTTCCATTAGCCTCAGAGGAATCACATGAGTGAAAAACAAACATTGAACAAGCCAGCCATGACACTTTGAGCTGAAGCATGAACCCTGTGAGTGTGACCTGCAGCACATTAGGCAGCAGAGATGGCCTTTTGTTTTAAAGCAGGTCAGAAATACAACATACTGCTCCAGAGGCCAGCTCCTCATTCCACTGCAGCAAGCAGAAAAGCTTCCAACAAAACCAGCACTACAAGATAAAAATTTAAAGGTAAAGGACAATAGTCACAGGGAAACTTCTAAAACCTGATCATTCATCTTTATAGCCCGGCAGATACCATAAGGTATAAAAAGACTGTGATAGAGAGGGGCACTCCTGACTCCCTCACCTCCCAGTATTCCCTGCATCTTTTACTGGCTGAACAGCTACTCTTTCATTGCCGTCGAAATCACACAAGCATACAATTATCTTTCCGGTTAAACCATAGGACAGAGTCTATCCTTATTCCTCAATCTTTTCAGAAGCTTTAAACACTTTGAATTACTCTCTTTTCATGTGCTTTCTTGTTCTGCTGTGCTACTACTACCAGTCATTTCAGGAACTTGGTGCTAAGTTTTCAAAGATCATTTCAGAACTATTTTCTAGACCTGTTATTGCCATTTCTATCTCTTTCAGCTGTGCCACCACAACGTGGTGACAGGCTTTAATACAGGGTATCTCAAGTCACTAAAAAGCAGTTGTATTTATCAAAAAACTGGTTCATTTTTGCACTGGAAATAAAACCCATGAATCAACGTAATAGCAGGCCTGGAAGTATTGCTAAACTCTAGAAAGAATAAGCCACCTTTTCAGAATTCTTCTAATTTGGTACATAATCTGAAGTAAACCTGAAACCTCCTGAAGCAAACAAAAAACCACCCAAAACCAACCAAACAAGAAAAACCACCTTAAAAAGCCAAGAAATGTAGACAAAAATGTGTAATTCCACATCGCCTTTTAAAAGTAATCACTGGATGTTGCTTTATAAATATATGACACTTTTTAAAAGAGAAGTTGATCTGTGGCTGAGTTATGTGACAGCCACTTGCTGTAGCTACTGCATTCTGCCCTTTAGTTTCATGAAGTCCTCCAAATATATGGCAGCAAGAGCCACTTTCCCCTGCAATAACCCTGTAGGGCTGTATTCCTAAGTCATCTTAAACTACATGAAAGTAATTTATGTCTCCAATCTGAAATACTTATAATCCTGTTTTTAAATGTGTATCTTATATACAAGGATATATTATAATTCAGTTTATTCACAACAATGAACAAAGCATACTGTAAATTGAACACAACTATAGAACTATATGACAAGTTTAGCATTTTGGGAAGGCGGTGTTGTGTTTTGGGGTTTTAGTAATATCAACCTTTTCTTAATCAATCAAAGCAGGCTATTCTACAGGCTTAGAACATCATTCCAAGCTGTTAAGCAATGTGCTGGGTTTGTGTAATGTGGTGAAAGGTATGAATGAGTGCTTCACTGAACAAGAAATATAGGTAACCAGGAGCAAGGTATGAGAAGACAAACTTGGGCTATCTTTTGCATTGGACAAATGCCTTGACATTTAACAGTGTATGTAATGTTGTACAGTGACAACAGGAAAGAGTTAAAAAAAGCAATTTTCTTTCCTCTACTCTGAAAGTTCTGTCTTTCTTCAGGTTCCCCATAAGAACCTAGAAAGAAAAATCTCATTCTGTACTTATCAGCTTCATTTTAGCACAAATCACAGCATCAACAAGGGCATACATTTTAGTTGCTCTGTAAATACCTGCTAAAAGCAGAGGAAAAAAAAATTAAAATCTCTTCAGAAGTAGTAGCTTAGCTACAAATGAAACTCTCTCTTTCAATACAATTACCCCACGAGCACAGCCATGCAAGGGAGGGTGCTGAAAAAGAAAGCAATGCAAATGAAGTTCTGCTTGTCCATGAAGATCCAGGACAGCCAGTAGGTGGGTTTTGAAAATAACATACAGGAAGTTCTCTGTGTTAATCATGGTGAGGTGTGGTGAGATGCTTCATCACTTGTGGATAACCTCATTCATCACTGTTGTACCAGTGTCTACCTGTCCAAGTGAAGGAATCTGCTTTAACAGGGAATACTGGACATTGGTTTGGATTTATGCCTGAAGGGTGTATATTAAAGTTCTTTGGGGTACATTACCCTTTGAAACATGGAAGACTGAGGTGCATTTCTCTTTGGTAATAACTCTTAATGAAATTACCTAATAAAACAGAGATTTCAACCATAAAGACTACACAATCAAGTTTGGTTTCATATAAGCTGAACTTTGCTATCTGGTTTGTATTACTACAACAGGCAACACATTTACCTAGGAGGTTTGCACATTACTCTTTATTGCAAGACCACATTTCTTGGTAACTTATGTCAGTCTATTAGTTGAAGTTTTCCTTGTCTGGTTTAAATTTCTGCTACTGCTTTAAACTTCAAGTCACTTCTGAGACCAGCTATTAAAAGTAACCTGAGTGCATATAAGCTTAAACAAATTAAAACTGATAGCTATTACCCAATTAAGATTATCTGATGCTGTCCATTGCAATGGATTCTTAAAATTTTGAGAGAATTTCTCATATTTTCACTGACTAGAAAGAATGAAAGAATTTGCTAAGCCTGTCCACTTTATCATTGGTTTATTGGTGTACCTTCTGAAGTGTCAAAATCCATCTTTCCCTATCCTCACCTTTGCCTCAGAGAGACTTCAGCAACCTCCCAGGAACTCTGACAAGCCTCTGAAAGGAACACGTGACTTCCAAAGCAGATGCCATAGCCAGCACCTTTGCACACCTGGTCCCTGCAACCACTGCAGCAGTGAAAAATAACACCAGAGTGAGAAAGCAAAATGTCAGCTCTCAAACACAAAAAATTTAGCTCAGCCCCAATATCCCAGTTGCCTCCTCTGATTCCAATGGACAGGATTTTTCCAGGGTTTTGAGGACAGGCAGGTTTTTCTGTAAACCATTCTCTGTAGGTAATCCCTGTAAATAGCAATGGTTCCTACCCACTGAACTTAAGGAAAAACAGAATTTTTCTGAGTTCTCGCAGGAAGGATAATGAAAACAAGAGGTACAAAGACATGTTTAGCTTCCTCTTACAGGTTCCTGGATTCAGCAACTTTTTGCTTGAATTGGAAACCTCTAACTTTTATTGTGAGATAATAATATTAGGCTTGTAGATCAGAGAATAACAAGAAATAAAAGTATACTGTCCTCTGTCCTTTCTTGTCCCTTTCTGGTTTGCACTGAGGTCATTCTTGCACTTTTACCTTCCCACCCACAGTGAGGACACAAGTCTCCCCCTAAAGGCACACAGGACAAACAAACATGATGACAAAGAATTAGAGAAATATGTGAGTTAGTCATACATAAAGAAACTATTTTTTTCTGCAAATCAAGCTGAATCAGGATCAGATTTTTCTTCAACTAATCTTCATTAGAGTCTCACCAAAACACTACTGAAAGACCTGATCAAAATCCCAGAAATTAAAGCAGGAGAAAACTGTTCCAAATGCAACATACTAAAAACAATTCCTTGTTTTAATTGCACAGCTCCAAACCATGGGCAACAAGGTTCTGCAGAATTCAAGCCAAACCCATCCCCAACCAACCAGCTCTAGCTAAAAGCAAGTAGTTGTTCAGGTAGATCCTACCTTCTTTTACCAGTTAAACCAACATTTGTAGGAGAGAGTGCTGCTTGTCTCCCTGTTCTTTACTCCATTGATTGTTGTGTAAATATTAGGCTTCCTGCTTGTGGAGAAAATTCTGCAGAGTTTCTTTCAGTTTTGTTTGCACATTTCAAACTTGTGCATGTTTTAGAACAAGGAAGTTTATGTAATGTTCCTGAGAAAGTGCAGTACATCATGGTTCATTTTAATTCAGGTATGAATACATGACACAGATGAATTCACAAAACACTCCTTTCATCTGAAATTTAAGTAGTAACCCCTTTCCCCCTGAAGGTTTAAGCAGCTTTAAGTGATGAAATGATTAAATTTTCCTGTTTCTTTAAAGCAGTACTGGATTGAAATAGCTTTGGATGAATCTTTCCTGAATTTATTCAAATACAAATACACCATCAACCATAAGAATATTTGAATAAGTCTTCCAAAAGATGTCAATGTTCTCTACAGTCACAGAATATAATTTTAATCTTTGCTCAAAGCATTTCAGTATTACAGCACATAAAAGCATCTTCTCCTCAAAGGCTAAATTTTCAAGTACTGAACAAACTCAAATATTCCTCTGCAAAATCAAGAAATCTGTACATGCATCTGGAATATTCATCTATCTAAACACAAACCTTTGACACAAATTTTATTTGCACACTGTTCGCTACCAATGCTGCATTACTGAAATTTTTGCTTACCTATAAGGCTGGTTTCATCTTTCATTTTTGAATTACTGTCTTTAGAAGATAACACTGGGAAAGTGACAGCAGACTACTCCTGTACATATAGATTATCCTTCTTTACTCAGACACCTAGCACAAGTTCAGAGCCCTTTCTGACCCCCATTTACTGTCTCTTGTCCCTGTGACTCCATTCTGGTCCCTGCTTCCTCAAAAGCAGTGTCAAGACAGTCACTGGTACCAGGGCAGGTCACACCTTTCTCCCCTATCTGCCAGCAGTTGTAATGCTCAGTCTTGCCAAAATTCCTATCTTATGTGGTGCACAAATTTCCAACTTTTATTGGGTTTCTCTTCTCAACAGATTCTCAGTGTAACAGAGCTGCATATTCTGCATAAAGCAGTTTTGATGGGTTAAAACTTTTTTGCTTAATTGAGTTTGGTTTGTTTGGGAGTTTGTTGTTCATTGGGGTTACCTTTTTGTTTTGTTTGGTTTTGTTGGGTTTTTTGTTTTTCTTTCTGAATAGACAGAATTTTCTCCTTTGCTTTAACCCCAGTCCAATTGTCCCAAAAAGCTTGACACCATGTTTTGGACTCTCACTTTTCCTCTCTCAGCTGGCAAACCATTTTTGGGCTTGCCACCTGCTAGCCAAAGCTGCAGACAGATGGTGCCTGGCCAGCATGGACTGTCCACTGCCTATGCCTTGTGTCCCAGGAGACAGGAACAACCCAAGGTTTTTGGGCTGTCTGCACTGCCCTGCAGAGTGGCTCATTCTGTGGGCTCTCAAATAAGCCATGCTGGGAAGCCACAGATAAATGTGAATCTAGACATTACCATAATAATAGTAGCACAAGGAAACTGTGTCTGGAGATATTTATAACAAAGCATCTTGAGGCTGAATGGAAGATGTGGATTGCTTCAATTTCAGACAGAATTAACACATTTCTAAATAGAGATTTCTGAAATCAAGTAAATGACCAACAGGAACAAGCAAATCACCAGATTTCTCTCAGGCTTCTATGTTAAATCTGCTGCAGCATGTATTTCTGTGCAACACAGCAAATTACTATTGTGTCTGTATCTGAACATACAAAATGACAGGGAAGCAAAGCTCTAGAAAAACCAGAGAGCAATTCCCCACAACAAAGAATCTAGCACCCAAAGTGTAAAAAGCTATGATCATCAAACAAACCATAGAAACAATGTCACAGACACATATATGGAAAGAAAAAGGACAAGGGATAGATGCTTATGAAGCAGCTGTATTAACAATCCTGAAGCACATAAAAACATGCAAACTAATTTGCTGAAATCTCAACCAGGCTAAGCTAGATTCTGCACTAATCTTAAATTCTGCCTTGCAAAAGCACCTCTCCTGATCATTTTCTTGTGTTTAGAAAGCTAAATAAGGAAACAGTAACAAAAAATTATGGTCAATAGTAACTCATCAGTTATCATTAGGTAAAAGAAAGAGAGAAATATTATGTAGTAGTTTTAAAAGCAACGGAATCCTATAAGATGTAATTTTTTTAATTTACTATGTACCAAGGATGATCGTACTTACACAGAATAAAAAGTACTTTAAATATTGAAATCACAGATAATGAGCATTCTATTACTATTTATTTCAAAACTGAGAAACATTCCAATGACATTCCTCCAGTCAAGGTCATCTTGTATGAAAAAAAAAAAAATATAGGTGTTTTCTACAAGCTAATCATCTAACTATAAGCAGGACTCTGAGGATAGAAGAGAGCATTTATGGTTTTGACTTAACAAGGCATTCTAAAAGGAACTTTTTGAATGCATCATGTACATTTTAACACTGTAGTTAAGCAATGCTGAATAATTGGCAACACATTAACAATTCAGAAACTTAATTTCAAGTTGTTCTTTAAAATACACAAGAAGGCAATATCTATTTCAAGTGCTACTACTATTTGTGCTTATTAAAATCATTATATAAATAATATTAGCAGTCATAATAATGATAAAGAGAATTAAAGACATGCAATAATTAAGCATTAATTTTTTACAGTGAACTATCAGTAGGCTAAAAAAAAGAGAAACATTTATTTTCATATGTAAGAAATACATTATTCCAATGGACTTACTAAGAAAAAATTTCATTTATAGCCTTCCTTCAAAAAATGTCACAATTACCATCTAAACAGGGAAAAAAAAGTTCAAATGCTAATTTTGGCATTTGTATTTCTTTGACGCAGTTTACCCAAAGATAAAAAGTATTTAAAAAATAGATCACAGTCACCCCCAATGCTAAGATTTCCAAATCTGACTACTCTGTTCCTAAACTGCAGCAAATGAATACAGCTTTCACTAGTGGATTGCTATTAAAAATAAATCAGCTAAACATCTCTCCTTCCATACAGCTGGAATAAGCATACAGCACTCTATTATGCAGCTGCTTGAGAGACAGATTTCAGCCTCCACATGGAATTACTTACCCAGAAGCATGTTCCTCTTCCACACTTAGTTCAGCAGAATAGAAAGTTTCACACAATAGATCTAGAAAAAGAAATGTCCTCACAAGCTCTTTTTTGGCTTACTGCAAGCCTTGAGTAGGGTTTGAACTTGTGCTGCTGTGAAATATGTCTTGCTCCACAAAGCTGCTGGGACACTTTACCTCACTCCTATTGGTGAATGATTCCTCTTCAAGCTATGCACAAGTGATGCAGACAGGCGGCAGCTGGTGCCACCTTCATCTGAGGTAACAAAACCACGAAAAAAGAGAAAGTAGTCACTTCTGTAAAATTTTTCAAGTTAATATATTTTAGTATATTTGTCCTGCAATTGGTTTTAAACTAGTTGCCTATGTTTCAGCAAGAGAAAGACTCCTTACAGAACTAATACAGTGTGTCAAGGAAAATCTACATGGTAAGCAAGCTTTGCAAAAGTAAATGTTTCATCTTTCCATAATGTTTAATTTCATTACAGCTGAATTTGTCTACTCTGATGCAAGAGATTTATTTTAAAGAAACAGGGAGCTGGTTTGGGACTTTTTATTTAGCTCAAAAGTCACCTACAAGACCAAATTGGACAAGCAATAAAAACTTTCGGTATGCTGCTGCTACCATGGCAAGTACTCACTGTCCAGTGAAACAGACCACAGACTATTTGGCCAACATTAAAATCAACTTTTGCTATGAAGAGAAAAAATATCCCTCTTCATATTATAGAGGCAAAAGGCACACAGTCTCAAATCTGGGACTCAAATCATAAACTTCAAATGAAGAAGAACCTCAGTAATGTGCAACCCCTCTACATCCCCTCACTTTGGGATATGCTGTGTCAGTACACCTCAGCTGGAGTCTGCACAGAACTTCTGTCTCCTCAAAAGAATTTTTTCAAGCACACCCTAGTAAGAATACTTGATAGAAAAAGTTTTATTAAAAATAATTTTAAAAAAAGAAGAGAGAAGATATCCAACATCATTAGGAAGAGATTTTTACCTGATGCAGTTTGCAGTTATGTCAAATAATTCCTCACAGAGAACTAAAGATTGCAGAAGAAATCTTGCATGTAATCCTTACACTTTAATGCTCTGTGTTAAATACATGAAGATTTACACTTCCATGTCTCTAGAAATACTAGACAGAACTTATGTGACAAGATTAAATTTGTACCCAGTCCTGAATAAAGTATATTGTTCCAGTGAAAACACTCTTCTCTAGTATGTGACAGCCCATATGAAAATTTAGCCTAATCTTATTTTATTCTACAACCTCCTACTCCTCCCTTCCACTAGAGGGGGATTACTTTGATAATTACCTGCAAACATGAGTTGGGAAAAATTACATAATATTTTTGCCTGTCCTGAAAGATTTGGCATTCTTGTTTAAAGTCCCTTTCTTAAAAAAAAAAAAAAAAAAAGGTTGTGAGCATTGCTAGCAGTGGAAAAAATGAATCAGCTTTGACATAAAAAGGCAAATAAAAATCAAACCAAATTAAAAATAAACTTCTCTGATATTTAAGCAAATCTTGGAAGATGTGACTCATTCTCATTGCACACTTGGGATTGACAACACCAAATTTCTGTGAAATTTTATGTGGGTTTTAATAGACTTTGATGGCTTCACAAGGTGACCGGTATTCTCAATAAATACTCTGTCCTCTCATGCTGACAATATTATTAATAATTGCATTTTCCGTGATGATTGAAGGATTTTATTTTTTCAATTTTACTGTTAACTGCAGAAGCGTCTTACACATTCCATAAGCACGTGGTAGGTTTATGCATTTTGTCATCAGCAAGACAAAGCAGCAGGGACTGTAACTCCCCCGACCCAGAGGCAGAGCTCCCCCACACTCCCTCCACTTGCTCAGTGACGGGAGGGTCTCTTTTTTGGCTGTGTTTGATAGTTCCTTGCTAAAACCATTGCATTTATCTAGTTTAACATGCTGTAGTTCCTTTCTATTTCCCTTTTAACAGCATGGAACACCCTGTCTCATGGAAGAGCAGACCTTGGTTTCAGAGGAAGGTCTGAGGACACACTAACCTCAGATTTAATGTGTCAGCCTGCCCTCTAGCTCACATCTAACATGGATCTCCAACCACAAACCATCACAATTTTCATTACAGTTCTCTATTCCTCACCCCTCAAACAATGCTACCTCCCATCTATTTGACTGACAGTGACTGTCCCAAGATTTTGGAGATGCCCTGACATTTTTTTTGTCTGAGAAGGCCTCTTCACAGACCCATAACAGCACAGAAGGCCTCCCCAGACTATGAGCGTGATGGACTCTGGGTACTGAGGGCATGCAATGCACTCGTGCAAGCACAACAGAGGTGCTGTGGGCGAGCAGGAAAGCAGGACAGCAGCAATTCCTTTTGAAACAGCAGCCTGAGGCAGTCATGCAGCTGCTGCATTATAGATGCACAAGTCACAAGGGTGAGGATAGGTGGCTGGAAGAGAAAAATGAGAAAGTGGAATACAGAAGAGAAAGGTGTGGGGAGAAGGTTTAAAGACACTACAATACATGTGAAAAGAACGCAATGAAAGGGCAGATGTTATTATCTCTCCAGAAGGAGAGATTAAAAGAAAGCAAAAACATTAAGATGAAAGCAAAACAGGCAAAGAACAATAGTAAATTAAACAAAAAAATGAATGCACTTTTTTCCAAAAAGCTAAGACATCTGACCTTCCAGAACACAGTGGCACAATATTCACTTCAAGTGTCACACCCACACCACACATCTAAGCAAGGAGAAGAGAGAGTGCACAAAAGTATGCACATTAGAACCACAGAGCTACAGTTAAGGAAAGGCCTCTTGAAAAGGTTATCTGAGGGCAAATGCTCTCAGGTGTCATTCACAACCAGCTCCTACAGTCAAAGAAAGAAAAGCTGACACTGAACAGCTCAACTGCCAAGATGCTCAGGAGGTGGCTTCTTGTTTTTGAAACCAAAGATTGTACTTTAAATTCTTTCTTTCCCCCTGTATTTTCTCTCTTTTTTTGTGGAGACTGAAAAAGTGACATTTTGAGCACCTTTAATAGGTTACTCATCTCAGCAAACAAGTTTTACAATCAAACAAAAGTCACCCAGAATCCAAAAAACATCTACACAAAACATGTTATTTTCACTTAGATTCTATGCCCATGCTCTCCCTCCATGTTGCTTTGATACAGGCAACTCTCCCCAGCAGTCTGGAATACAACATGCTTGTATTTTGGCTGATTAGAAACTTGGAGAACTGTACAGTCAGGATGTGGCTCAAGAGAAATGGACTATCTATATAGATGTGCTGTATTTTCAGATTGAGCACTGAGAAAAATCATCTTTACAAGAAGTCCAAAATTTAGCAGTTTGGACTTCTGTAAAGTTTAGTGCCAAACAGTAATAGCATCCTGTCAAATTCATAAAAGGCTTCCCTGTATAGCCATGCTTGAATCCTTCAGGTTTTGTCCCTTACTCTTCATGCACAAGCAACTCTTTAGGCTTGCTGTTCCTGTTCTCAAGGTTTTCTCTTCAGTGCACTGTATATTAGTCACATACAGAATTGTTACAGCAAATTTTCACTAAAGGGAAGTCTAGAAAAAAAAATGGGCAATATCTGGTAATAATATAAATGTTAAGAAAAAGACAAAACTTAGGTTTTACCTTACTGTTATTGTATTACCCATCATGATTCTTAATTCTCAACTCTGTTCACCAAATATTTTCACACATGTTTTCAGCAGAAAAAATGCTACTGTTAGGATCTCAGATAGAATGAATTTCATGAATATTTCAATGAATTTATGATATCTGGAATACCACACTAATGAACTAGAAGCACCCTCCAGGGATACTGACTTAAACCAATGAATAGTATATAAAAGTAAGGACCTTTATTCAACAAAAAACAATTACCCTTTGCACTTCTTGGAATAAAGGATCAGTAATTCAAATTTTATTAAGCATAGGTAATTGCCAAATCCCCCATACTTAGCTTCTAAAATTCAAAGCAAGACTCAAAGCTAAGGTGAAGTAACTGTTAGGAGAATACCAATGCCCTGGCAAACATGCTGGGAAATCTGCAAGAGGAAACAGAAAAAAGAAACTAAACCACATAAAAAACCACCATTGATGACTCATAGGCTCACTAATTATGGGATCTTATTGGAAGACTTATTAAAAATATCAACATCTCTTTCTGTTCAGATTTTAACCTACCACCTCCCTCCTGAGTGGACATTCTTGTTTAATGGCAGGCCTCAACAGGAAGTTTCTACAAGCAAAATACCTTCTGATAAAATGCAGGGCTGGAAGCCTGTACAGCCTAGTTGTAAGGCAGGTGTTTCAGCTGGGTGCAAGTATGACACAGTATGACTCTCTGAGCATTTGTGTTCAGCCAGAGTCATAAAACAGATGCTGAGGAAAGTATTCTGCCTTCAGAGGCTGAGTTGCTTAACTGACACAATCCAAAAAACTTAATTTCTACCCATGCTCTGTAAACGTGAAGTGAGATGTCTGTTCTTCTGTGGATTGTGTATTGGCTCCAATCTTCTCCCACACAGCCTCTTCAAGCTGGGGAGGAATTGCTCATTTCACAAACTCCCCATCCTTCAGTCCTTCCTCTCTTTGTCACTTTCTCTCAGTTTTCCTTTTCTTGGTCTTTCCATCTATCCTTTCTCTACTTAAATTCACACTCCACTGTGCATAACTATGATCATACTGGCCTCTTCCTTTGTTTTCTCTTCTTGCATACCAAATCCTTTTCCTTTCTGATGATGCTTGAGTTAGCAGCTGGGTTTTTTTTCATGTTGTTTTGGTGTTTTTTGTTTGTTTGGTTGGGTTTTTTTTCCTCTTTTTTCCCCTCCCCCAGGATTGCACAATACCTCATCCTGGAGTCTGGGTTTCAGTATATCTGCAAAACATCAGATCAATGGCACCCACTTCAGAGCCAGCTGGAAAGAAAATACACTCTTGCATCAGCATAACTGCATTGCAGACCATGGGAAGGGAGAAAGCTGATGAAATGGAAGCACCCAGCACAAAAGAATCCATGCCAGGGCTATTTTGGACATGGAAGATGCACATGAGATGCTGACCAAGGGCTCTGTACTGCACTGGGAGGATTGTTTCTGTGGTCAGGCAGCTGGAGTCATGTAGTACGGCAGTCTGCTAGAGTAAATTTTTTCTAAAGCAGATGGATGTTGTTACTCGATAAGAGACCAGTCTCTTAGAGCATGGTGACAAGTAGTAGCTCATTTTTATTTCAGCCTTAGGTGTGAAAGTAATTTAAACTGCTTAACTGACACAAGACATGGGGTTAATTTTTCTTGGCAGCCAGCCTTCTTTTTTTAACAAGGTCATCAAATTGTGTACATGGGCTTTGCAGAGGTGGCATGGGTTCAGGCACATCAGAATTAGAAGTAGATCCATCCCCAAAAGTTTGTAGGTTCACAGATGCACACAGTCATTCAAATATTTCTGACTCCATAAGTATATATATCTACTATAAACACAAGCATATGCTCCCAAAGCTGTGTATGAACAAGTGCAAGATATACGGAAGCTTGGCTGAAAATTTCCAGGCATTGGATAGAAGAAAAACAACGCAGCCCAACTCCAGGAACAGTGCTGCAGCAGTGGCTTCACTGTCAAACCTCCACCTATGCCATTTCAATGGAAAATTCCATCAGTTTGCTCTGCAGTTTCCAAAGCTAGCAGTTCTAAAAACATCACAGGAATTGTGTAGGTTATGTTACTACAGTTCAAAAATCACACCAACACCTTAGAGCAACTACTTCATCCTGAAACATTAACTCTGAATCCTGTTATATTTTATAAACATTCTGTATAGGTTATATTTGCATTGTATACATGACATCCTCCCTTTCTCAATCTGGATAAAATACTAGTCTTAAAATTTTAACCTCAAAGGTTCTTCCTTGATACCTCAGCTGCCTTTCATCACATGTATTTGGGTATTTATTTCCTTCAGGGCACCTGAGATATACCCTGTTTATCCCTTTGTGACAACATAGGACATCCTTTCTGTAGGGAGGTACTTAGTCAGCTAATCCAAGTTCTCCAGAGACATTTAAAGCACTGATAGCATTAAGTAAGGTCATTCCAGGCACCTGTTATGAATTTCAAAACAACCTAATGCAATTAATCATAGACAAGTAATTTGGATTTGTTCAGTCAGATTGGCATGTATTTTCTCTGATTTTCTTGAAACGAGTTTGTTTGGACTTCAGCAGATTCACAGCACTGCAGTCTGCCACCCTGTTGGCAAAGTACCCACATACTGCAATGCATGACAGGATACAGATTTACTCCCATAAAACATAACGGAGCTTCTAATCATCATACAGAAAACAGATAGGAATCACATTTTTAATGCAACAGACATGTATATTTATTTTTAATTTAAAAATACTATTCAAATTGGGTTATTTCAACATTATTATTAACTAAATAAAAATATCAAAGTGTAAAACCATTTGACTAAGCCTAATATGATGATTATTCCTGAGGGCTATTTCACTATTATCTGCCATTCAACCCAGTTTCCCAAAGCACTGATCCTTTGAAACTGCACAGAAGCCAAAAGAAGCTGCAGATACTATGTCCTTGGAAAACTAGGCCAGCTGTCTTTCTGCAATTCTTCAGCTCCATCTCAGTTTAAGTCTGAGGTACCCTTAAAAGAAATCACAACCCAAACTCTTTTTAAATTAATAGTGTAGAACCACAGTTGCTTGAGAAAGAGTAAAAGTGACTGGACCTCTACAAAAAACACCACACATGCAGGTAAATGAGTGTTTAGTTTGGCACCTCAAATCATTAAATATATATTGAGCATGAGAAAATAACTGCTTTAGAAAGGAGTATAGGTCTCATATAAAAGATAACTCACAGAAAGAAGGACCCTGCATAATTAACTCAATGGCACATCTACAAGCCAAGAGCTTACATCCTTCAACACCAGCGTGAAGAACACAGACCACCAAAGCATATCCAGTCTTTAGTGTGTTAACCTGCACAGGGCAGCCAGTCTCAAATACATCACAACAAAGATGTGAGTACCTCCTGAACCTAGAAAAGGACCCCTACAGAAAATTTCTGCCATCTTTGGAAATAAATTGAACCTTCAGCCAAGCAATTCTCTCCCACAATTGTAAATAAACACATAAGATTGTCAGCAACAGAACTGTGAAGTATTAGTAGTTCCATATCAAGAAATCAGCAAAAAGGTAATTCAGTATTTTGTTTTCGGACATCTCTGATGTCAGGCAGACAGGCACTCTTCTGTCTACCCCTCCCAAACAGTTCCTATTAATTTGTTTCAGTCAACATTGCTGGCTGCTGATGAGAAAAAGTGACTAATGAGGCAAGTGTTCCTTACCAGAGCCAGACTTGGACCAAGACTGAAACTTAAGATGCAATGAAGAGCCAGAGCAGCTTTGTCACAATCCTTCATATAATTTTCTATCTTCATATGTGAAACAGAGTGACACAAAGACCAGCACAGAAATACCTCTGGCAAGCTCACATCCCCTTGTTGAGAGTTTTCCTTACAGAGGAGTGGACACCATCCATCCACAACAACTCACATATAAAGCAGAGCACAAAATAGAAACCACATCTGACGTTACTGGCTGTCAATCCAAACACAGAGATTGGAAAACAGCATAACAAATTCTGGCCATTTCAATCTCTTTGAAATCTCAGCATGAAAAAACAATGTTTAATCTTAATTAAGCTTAATCTTCAATCCTCAGTCCACAGGGGCTTTATAAACTGAAATAGAGATGTGATCATCCCAACCTACTCTGTGCTTGTCAGGCTGCACCCACAGTACTGTGTACAATTCCAGTCTCTACAAACCAAGAAAGATGTGGACAGAGTGGAGAGTTCCAAAGAAGGCCCTTAATGGTGATCAAAGGTCTTTAGAACCTGCCCTATGAGGAAAGGCTGAAGGAGTTGGAATTTTCTCCCTGGAAAAGAGAAGGCTCAGGTGGGAACTTGTAACAGAATTTCAGTCCTTAAAGGACCGTCACAAAGAGGATGGAGGCTCTCTCTCCATGAGGATCCACACGGAGATGACAAGATGTGAGGAGTACACTGGGAGATGCTTCATCTTGACATAAGAAAAAATTACAGTGAGATGAAGAATTCACTTCAACAACCTCCCCAGGAACATGATGGAATCCTCATTGCTGGAGGTTTTAAGGTGTGGCCAAGCTGCTGGAAAAATCATGACTCCCCTTCCCAGGAAAGCTAGGACCAGATGATCTTTCAAGATCCCTTCCAACCTGGCCTATTCTCTGATACTACAAGTAACGAGTTTTGCAAGAATTTGTTGTGATAAAGGTTATAAGTATGCACATATAAGCTGATGATACCAAAAAGACATAAAAAAAAAATCAGTGTAGTGACAAAAATGTGTCACAAGAATGTGAAATTAACATAATACAATTATATCAGAGAATTTAGCTCTTGCTCACCTCTTTTCAAAATAGACATGTGAAATTATGATTTCCTCAACTCTGTTTGTGCAGTGTTTGTTGTTTAAGCAAGTTCCACCTCACAGACACTATACATAGCACAGTCCATCGAAGATCAAGTTTTATCTAGTCAATATATACTATATGTACAATTCTAGAGCATGAAAATAACATTAAGAAATCTCATTAAATCTATACTCATGAAATCAATTTACAAAGAAAAGTGGCCATCTCTACTGCTAACAGCTGCTCACCAAAATCCCTGTATGTGAAATGAGTTCATTCTTTCTAGAGAATTCTGAGAGATGGAAAAGCCACTCTTTTTATTACCAAATGATCACAACCCCAAATACTGTGACTTAAAATATGCAAGATGTAAAAATTCCAAGAGTGATTCAATTAAGAGGCTTTTAAAATACCTGCATTGCTCCATGTATTCTCTGAAGATGCAGTGTGAAAGTGACATAGGTAATCCACTTCTGTATTCAAATAACATTATTGTATAATAACAGGGTTTGGAAAGGTGAATATGAAATAATGTCATGTCTTCAGATGCTGAAACATGAGGGGAAACAAAAAAGATTCCCCTACAATTTGCCATGTTCTCTCACATAATATTTACAAAAAAGTGCTTTTGTATTATAACTAGCCATGATAGCACTTAACATCAGATGTTCTGTGCTCCTTTTCCTCAGAGAAAACATTTTTTTGTAGCAGAACAGACAGTAATACTCACCTGGGAATGGCCTTATTACCCTTTTGCACAGGACTTGTATCTTATTATGACATATATTCCTTAGTTTTTCAAACAGAAGTTCAAAACCCTAATCCCTTACTCATCTTGTACTTCTCATTTTTATGTTGTCTATCCAGAAGAAATTTAGCTCACTAAAATAAAGCTATTACAAATTTTCAGTATATTACATTACTCTGACACGTGATCTTTCATGTTCCCTACCCTACTTCATGTGAACTTTATTATTGCAATATCAGCTACTGTTTTACTTAAATCATCTCCTCTCTGTTACATGTTAACATAAATCAATAGCACATCATTTCCTCTCTCTTACATGTTAGGATAAAAAGTTAGACTACAATGAATTCTCAGCCAAGAGGTCGACACCTGCTTTAAACCCTTTTCTGTGCAGTGGAGAGCTAACAGCACTGGCACTTAAGTGAGGAAAAAAAAAAAGAATTTTAAAAATTGTGCTAAATGATACTGGCTCAGGGAATGAGAGACCAGCTCATTAGTACAAGAATCTACCTTAAAACACAGACATAGCTTCCTGCTCAGACATCTTCAAATAATAAATCAAGTGGATGTTGCTAAGACTATTTCAAAGATCTCTTCTCAATAATGCAGAAGAGGTCAAGGGTTTAGTTGTCAATACTGTTAAAACAGAGCTTTAATACTGGTCACAATGGACAGAATTTTTATATAGAAGACTTTAAATATTATCATTAATTTTACTTGACCTGAAATTAAAAAAACCTGTAAAACTGCAAGCCTATTTCCCCTTCATACCTTCTCCAAATTTGTTGTGTTATTTTTAGTTTTGTTCTTTGCTTGGGCAAAGCAGAGGTCACACTTAAGAACCTTTAACATCTTGCTGAAGAGAATATTAATGTGCAAGTTTCTAAGAGCAGATTTATTTACATAATTTAAATCCATACCAAATAAAGTGAATTCCCCAACTCTATTTTACTTTTTATATATATTTTATATAATGATATATTATGTAGTTTCTAATGGGTTTTTTCCTCAACTTTTTAGTAAGAACAAAACACTATGTCTTAACAAAATTTCCCCTCATCTTGATTGACTTGAGGACCTTATCATCAGGAAAGGAATGAAAAAGAAGAGGTAAATGCTAATTACAGCTCTGATCCTCTTCGTTAGAAAAATCAGAGGCCCTTTTGCTTAATAAAGTAGCCGCAGAATGAAAATCCTACTTATCTCACATCAAAACTTTCAAAGGGGTAAGGTTAAAATATTTAAGAAAGTTTTCCCATAATAACCAGTGGCAAAAATCTTAATTATGCTGAAACTGTGAGATCTATTTTGTCTTATTTTTTTCTATCATGAATCTTCATTCTGAAACAGACATAGTTTGAAAAATTCCAATTACATTATCCCTTAGTGCCTCTTGATCTTATGCAGACTGCTCTCATAGTTAACATTTACAAGAGATCAACAGCCTCTTCATCTATAAAACATCCAAGTTTTACCAACATTATGTATGAAGGTGAAGTTCACTATGCCACATGGGAACTGAAAATCAGGATGTATCTTACCCGTAGCTACATGAAATTCTGCATACTTCCTTTTATGTCTGGATTTACAGAAGCTGTGACAATTTTTAAATCAGTTAATGATCTGACACAAAGATATTTCCCTGAGATGCTTCTGCAGCCCTACTATCACAAAAGAATGGCTTCCTCTCCAGTTACAGTATCCACAGAGAGGCAAAAATATATTCTGCCTTACAAGCCACACCAGGAGTGCCACAGTGAGAAACAGCCTGCTTTCATATATCAGTAAGACCAGACTCATTTTTTCCCCATGCTCATCAAACCCCAGCTTCTTTAAAAATGTCTATCAGCCAAGTGTGATGATGCCTATTGTAATTCCAGATGACTTCCAAGTCATAAGATTTGAGAAATAAATCATTTAATGCAGATGAACTACATTTCAGTCTTGTCTTGATTATACAGTTACTACGTTTTCATTGATTCTAAATCCATGCAAATTAAAATACATATTGAATGTTAAGAGAGTGAACAAAATTGTAAGAGTTTATTTTTTAACTCTACACTACTTTCCTTTCTCCTTGACTAGAGACAAACAGAACTGTCCCACAAACTCATCAATTGAGTTTAGAAACCATTAACTCAACATACAAGGTCATCAAGATAAGAACAAAATCAATAGGATTGTTCTTTGGAGCTCTTTTCAGATATGGCTAATAAGTCTCTACAGCACAGTCGTATATACCGGCTCATTTTCAGTCAAATATTTACCATCATTGCAGTGCAACTTCTGGTTTGCTTTACAAGCTGTCAGTGTTCTGGTTTTGACTATAGCACCACTTTGTGCATCTGGTGGTACCACACCACTGTAAGGCCATGCTCAGCGTACATAACACCCCAGTCCAGCCTGGTTAATGCACAGCTTGATGAGGAGAATGAGAAAATAATGCTCAAATAATGGAAGACAGCATCTGGATATTATCATTATGACCAACCATCTAAGCCAGAATGAAAATCTACATTAGGGCTGATGTTAACTCATTAAACAGAAGTGCAGAAATTAACTGTCTTGCCTGCAGCCAGTGATGACCCTTCTATTGCAGAGCCTGAAGGAAGGCCTGCACTCTGAATACACCAAAACTTGCTGCATGAACTTATGGTGGGAGAGCTCTCATCACTGGACAATGAGAAGCCCTAGCATAGCTCATGTTTAGATGTTGAACTTTTAAGGCTCTTTGCAAAGCAGTCCCTCTACCCCCCTGTCAATCCTTCCGCCACTGAAAGCGACCATCAACTGATTTTCTCACTAGTAGATCACGCCTTATGCCACCCCTGACATGGGAAATTTCTGTCTGATGGCCACCCCATCATAAACCTTTTAATGTTGAGAATACAAATAAGCTCTGCAAACAGGAGCAGCTTCCCTTTATTAAAGTCAGAATGGTGGTACTGCCTATAAAGGGACTAAGAGCCAGCAATGCCAGCACAGAGTGCCTGCCTATCATGTGCACACCCTGAAACAGCCACCCGCTGGGCTAAGCCTAATAACACACCAGAGAAAACAGCTGAGAAAGACAGCAACACCTGCCATGGATGCAAATTGAACTACCTAGCTCCTATTTTCAGCAATTTGGTGCTTAATGGCTATATTTGGAAAAGGTAGAAGAAAAAAACCCTCTTGTGTTTGAGAACACAATATTAAAATGTTAAAATACCTATTCAAAACAAATGATCCAGAAAAAAAAAAATTCAACTCCCAGGAGTGAATATACAGATTTCCTTTGGTACCATGGGAAAACCAGGGTTATCATCTAGGCACAGGTCATTTCATCTGTGCAGAGAAGCTTTGCAATCTGTTGCAGTTGAATAAATGCAGAACAGTCTTTATCTAACATACTAAACAAGGAAGGCTGTCACTGCTTCACAGATGCAGCCAAGGACCATCCTAGTCATCTCTCAGCATCAAAAGGCACCACAAAAATGTCAGCAATATCTGGTACCCCAGCTGAAGCCATCTTTGCTCACAAGGAGTACTCTCTGGAGGGAGCTTTTCTGATAGCATGTGAGTCTGAAACACCTCCAAGGTGCTGACAACAATCTCCAAGTCATTCTCAGCTGACAAAAGTGGAAGTAATTTTAAGGCTTGCCAAGGGCCATAAAGGTCATTAAAGAGGCTGGAAAAAACCAAACATCCAAAGCTCCACCACAATGCCACAAACATGAGACACAGACACACTCAAATTTGTTACACCTAAAGCCCCCTACCATGCTAAAATACATCCTATACCTTTATGTTTTTACTTCTTCAAACCTTCCTTGCAATTTCCTCCTGTACACAGGAGAGAAGAACCACAAGTAAAAAATTCTCAAAATATCTCTAAGCAATTCTAAGGGCATTTGCTATGACAGTGATAAGGAGCATATAATGGCATGGATAGAATATCTTATGTGCACTTGTTTAGCTTACATATAAACAACTGTGGTTATCAAATAATTTTTTTGGTTGGAAGAGAAATAAAATTATAGTTTTATTTATGGCTACAACATACAAGAAAACATGAGTTTTTTGAGGTTACCCTAGAAAAGCATCATTATTTACAGGAATCAAAAGTCTGGGCCTTTGAACTTCAAAACACTTCCAGATGTTCCTCAAGAAAGTGGTTTTTTTAGTAGCTTATGCTAATGTTACAAAAATTTTCATATTTTAGACAGCTCAAAGTTAAATATCACATTATTTTAGGAAAGACATCCAGGTATTGCATATCACTCTCAGTGACTTCAACTAGCCTGTTTCTTCCACTCCTGCTAGACTCTGTCATATCCTGAATTTTGCATATTCAAAGGCAAAATCCCAAACTTCCTCTGCTTGGACATAACAGAATATTAACTGAAATAAGAACCAAATAATTTATGCTGGTTTTTTTATGAATATACACAACTCCAATTGTAATTCCTTGAAATAATTTATCACTCCTGAGATGTCTAGTGTATCACTTCTCTGCCCACCTCAGTTTTGTACTCTGGAATTATTTTTAGTTATTTTTCAGTGCTACATGTCCATATACTGTGTCAAAACATATATATCCCTGTGAAAATGATAAAATTAAAGAAAGCTGATTTAATCCATTAGACAAAAGACTAATAACCAAATAATCTCTGACAAAAAAAAAATCAAATCATGCTTTGAACAACATTTTAAATGTAGTAGATAACAGATAATGAACTTCTTTATTCTTAAAAGCTCAGTAATGAAGAAACAGGCTTTGAATCACTTCCATATGCCCATAAAAATGCATGCAGGACTTGATTTTTTTTTAACATTTCTTTTCTGTACTGCTTTATTCTATTTATTTTGAATACCTCCTTGGCATATGTTCTTGTAGCCACTTATTTTGTTGAATAACATTCATGTACTTTGAATGTTTTTACTCTCAGACGTTGCTTAGGATTTACTTCCCTTCCCTGGTTTTTTCATTATTGAAGTATTTTAAAGCATTTCAGAAGTTTCCTGAGATACAAACTTTACCTCCTCCTATAAAAATAGCAGAGCTTTTTGTTATCCTTGCCTTTTCTATACTACCTCAATCTCTTAACATTTGGAACAACTGCCTTCTTCCTAGAACTGCTTAGATTTTATTTGCTTTTGGTTTGAAATGTTGGTATGAAATTTATTAGGTGTGAAATATTTTATTGCCTTATTTACTGGCTTCAGTGTCCTATTCTGGGAAAGCAGGCAGATCAGCTACAGGCACCCCTAAAGACAACAACATTAATGACTCCAGCTGATGTTCCTACTTTTCCAGCCAATGGAAATGTGAGCACTGTTCTGCAAGCAGCATGCTTCCTGAAGCACTGCCCCAGCACACTCCAAGTGTTCACTGCCTGGAGTGAAGCCAGGCATACACCCTGGCCTGTTGCATAGAACTGCAGAAGACACATTCTGATCATCACTTACCAAAGGGAAAAAAAGAAAAAAAGAAAAAAAGAAAAAAAGAAAAAAAGAAAAAAAGAAAAAAAGAAAAAAAGAAAAAAAGAAAGAAAAAAGTCATGTATATTTTTCATAAACAGGACTACTCAACATAAAACTTAAATTTCCCTCACCTAGAAATATTAAATCAGTCATTCAATTATTGAATAAAGAACTGAACAGGGAATTTAGGCAATAAATATCTGTGATCAAGAAATTCCATTTCCCCTTTGAAAGCAGAAAAGCAGGTTCAAAACCTGAAGAAAAGTATTGTGCTACTACCTCCTGCCAGTTACTGTGCCATCCCAGGGTGCCACAGAGCCCTATCAGCAGTCACTCCAACATCCTTGACAGTCTATCACAGACACTGGCACTTCATTTGTCTATGGTATATTGACCAAATAAATATGTAACACCACCCCAACACAACCAGAGCAAAATGTAGTTTAACATCATTAGAAGATGAAAAGAAGGAACAGGGAGTGTACAAGGACACTGATTATGACCGTTGCAAATCTGTGTTAAAAACTCCAAATTTAAGTTATATATATAATTTTGTTGAAGTACAATGAAAGTTTAAGATTCAGCAAGCCTAGTTTGGACTCTGCATTTAACACTGAGGACCCGGAAACCTGTGCACCAAACCACTGCTTGAGATGGGAGGAGATCATAGAGCTCCTAGCTCCCTACCTCCCCTCCCCTTCATAGCCTGTTAGAGTGCACACTCATCTTCTGAGGGTGGACCTTTGACTCATTCTTCCTTTTCAAAAGCAAATGCCCTCATGGCTGAGCTTTACTTGCAAGGCATGGAAAGAAAACAGCAACTTGTGTAAGGAAAACCACCAAATTTTATAGCTGTCTCGTTAACGTATCAGCTACGTCATGGTTCGCCAAATTAAAAAATACAACCCTGCCTAAGTCAAAGACTGTCCTACAGGACAAATAAATTTAATATGCAGCAAAATAGATTCATGTTCAGGAGGTCCCTCTTCTTGTTTTGTTCATACATTAGATATTTTTCTACTGTGATACAATCAAGTGTTGCCAAACAAGCACTCACTTTCATGGGAAACATCAAGAAAATCATTCGAGTTTAGCAGAGCAATTTTCCCTAGATTACTCTAGTCTTCTAGTTTGCACTACTGTCTTAATGCCTTATGCTTCAAAGGCAGATTTTAAAGTTTTGGGAATAAGTATTTTCCATAATTCTGTACAAGTCTAGCACAATAGAACTGTAGCTCTTAAGACATATATGCAATATAAATAATCATTCATTTCATTATGGTAGCATAAAAGACAAGAAGCTCCAAGCAAAATGCCTCTCATTTGTAGAGCTCACCATGACTAATCCTATGCCAAGACAAGACCAAAGATTTTATTTAAAAAACTCCAACTACTACAAAAAACAACTGCATAATCTAAAATCTTATTTAAATTTTCTTTTTGCTACAAGGCTATATTGAACAATTAAGTGATTTTATTTTTCCAGTCATGAAATCAAAACTTAGAATACCTATGAATTTAAGATCCCCTTACTGGACATTAATTTCAGGCAGGTATTTCTCAGTATAACTCAGCATATCAATTCTTCTTCTTTTTTTTTTTTTCCTTTTCCTTCCCCAAGTCATATTATTAAACCTTCGTGCTCCACATCCCCTCCAATTCTTATTACAATTTTCATACCCTATGGTGAGGCTGACAAAAAGCAGTGTAGATTTGACAACCATAAGCACAGGAATCTGGCAAGAAATTACTATGCAAATGTGTCTGGGAGAAGATAACATTAATAAATATTTGCTGATGGGCCTTTTGCTCCAGTAGGTGGCACGTCTATAATGAAAACTTAACAGTAGTTTAAGCCAAAGATCAGAAGCCTCAGATGCACATGCACTGAGAGATGATGAAAGAGGAAAAACACTTCCACGTGTTGTCATTTTAGAGGAACCAATCCAAGCTCACCAAGTTTGTGAAAAGTTGGAAGGAAAATATTTTTATCTTTCTATAGATGCTTTATTTACAAAAAAAAAAAACAACCCAGCTTTTTTTTCCTCAGCAGTTACTAGCAGCCTCAATTGAAAAAGTCCATTAAAATAGTTGTTTACCAAAGGAAAAAAAATCAAACCTTTAAAAGTTAGACTTCAATTAATTTTGCAGCTAAATGAATGTAAGCCACAGGAAAGCACTCCACATTTTTACTTCACCGTAGAGAAAAATCAATTAAAAACTCTGATACTAAAAAAATAAATCTAAGAGAAGAGGAGAAAATGCTATCATGTGATTACATAAAATTTGAACTAAAAGAGTGTAAGATGATGTTTCAAAAAAAAATAAGTTACCAACCTGAAGTAACTTGACTCCAGAAAGGGAAAGTAGAGGGAATGCTTACACAGCAGGAGAAAAAGCAGGCAGTTCAGGAGTGACCAACCTTCCCAGACATTCAGTGATGTGCAAAAGAGAATTCTACTTCTGTTTTAGTTTGAGCATTTTCACTTTAGATACTGCTGCAAAATAATGTTCTTCTTTAATTCAAGCCATGTTATTTTTGGATTTATTCATGGACAGAACTCTCAAAATCCTTACCACAGGTACACATACCCTGACCCAGCAGAGAGAAGAGCTTAGATAAAGGTCAAGTTTCAAGCAAACTGCAGAAATAAATTCCAAGCACTACTTAAATCCATAGAGCTTTTTCATTCCCACTTCTGTGGGAGAAAGTTTAGAATCAAGGAAAAAAAAAGCCATATTCTGGCAGCACACTCTCTGGAATCAGAAATACTGAACGCCAGCTTGCAAAGTATTAGAAAGATTACTATGTTAGTATTATAGTCACAGGCTTAGGAGCAAGCCTGTTAACAGTACATCTTGTCAAGACCGTTCCGTGCAACCCAACTGGAAGCATTTAACCTTAAGTAAAAGGGTAAAACAGGAAGGAATTGCTTGTCCAAATAAATTAGTATGCTTATGCTGTGCTCCCCACTCTTCCCACAAAGTACAGAAAGAAGTCTTTGTGGATGCAGCTCCTGGAGACATTCTCCAAAAGTTGTAAAGACGTTCCAAGGATAATAGTCCGAATATAATTCTAGATGATACTGTCTCTAAACAATACAATGAAGTGAGAAAAAGACAACAGCTAATGAGCATGACTGTGAGTACTAACATATGCAAAAAAAATAAAAAACCAAAAAAATTATTTGCATGGATAGATTACAGATATTCTTGTCCCAAAACCTAGGTAAAATGGTAAGGAAACATCTGTCAGGTAAACCATATACACAGGGTCTTTACAAGCTGACTAGATCCTCTATTCTCTACTTTCTGTCTTCACTGAAGGTATGCTTTAGATCAATGAAAGCTTTTGAAACTACTACCAAGAAAATTAGGCAACATGATAAGTACACATCATGTACAGGAAATCAGATAAAGCTATGCCAATACAAACCTTACATCAATATTAAGCTGAAATATTATGCATTTTTTCTTTTTAAATTGGCAAAATAACTGAGTGATGAAGTTCACTGCACATCCCAGATGGTACCAAGCAGTAGACACAGGGTTGCTACACAGCTGCCTTTTAGTATTTAAAATACAGTATTAGAAATGGTGTCCAACTTCTACAAAGGAGCAAAGCAAGCAGTCCATGCAATAAGCAAGGAATTTGACCTAGAAAATTACTCTCCTTTCACAGGGAAAAGCTTGATCCTAACAGCTGAAAATAACCAGAGGAGAAGAAAAGACAGCAGAAGTCCCGAAAATCTTGAGAAGTATCAGTATCATGCTTCTAACTTGATGCAAAGAAAGGGAGCTTTATGAACTCACTCCTGGTTGAAAGAGTGTTTGTTCCAGTTACAAGCATGTCATGCAGACTTTAAACACCACAACCCGACAGTCCACAACTGCGGAGGCAAAGTTGTCATTCTGATTCATCGGCAAGTCAGAGGCCACTGCTGTAAAATCATGTTATTAAAAAAGTAATACATAACCTTTTCAAATGTTACACAATCTCTGCTTGTAATTGCATGCTTAATACAAACAGTGTCAGACTTGCAAGATTCCTTGCAACTTTATAAGCAGAATGTATAATCATGGAGGTTCTTTAATAGTAGAGAGGAAAAGGGCCCTCCTAAGCACATAATTAGAAAATTCAAATTGGCAGTAAGATGCAGTTCTTAACTGCAAAGGTAAAGGTTTATTTAAACAGTTCAACAGTGTAGCAAGTAAATACATCACATCCTGAAGTTCTTAAATTGAACTTGAATGTGTCTCTAAATAATGTGTTCTAGTTCAATTGCAGATTTATTGGACTTCACAGCACACACTGGCATATTTGAGAAAGCAATTTCTTCTCCTAAAGGAATTAATGCTAGAGATTATTTTGTCCAGTATTGTAGAATAGATAAGGCTTGGTGATTCTTTCGGTCCTCAGAGTCTGTGAGCCCCAGTGGATGCACTGATTCTGACTGTGTTTATACCACAACTGTCATGGTAGACAATACACAGCTTACAAATATGTTGACTTCCAAATTTCTTGGTAAGAAGTTAACTTTGATTAGTGTAACAGTAATAATTTTCTCATTATTTTGAGTTAATTGGTAGATGTCCCTTCAGACCTCGTTTTGCGCTGGCAGCTGATTTCTCCACACCACAGCAGTACCATCACATTCCACTAGCACTCAGCAACATCAAAGGGAAAAGACCAAAGGGGAAAAAAAGTTTCAAAGTGATTATAGTTCCTCAAAGGGTCCTCCTCTGTGTGTCTGCGCTGTTAATGCCTGTTGTTCTACCAACTATGCAACCCCTCAAACTTTGACTTTACATAACAATTTCTCCTGACCCAAGAACTCTATATAAAGTAGGCAGTAAACAAAATATTCATGCAATAGATAGCCTAGGAAATAATATACTGAGTAAAAGGATTTCAATTTCAGACCAGGTAGCACAACAGCACAGCAGTTTCTTGCCATTTATCATCACTCAGGTGCCTACTACAAGCTGCTATTTTGACACATTTTAGGATATGCAATTTCCAGCTGCACATATTTGACCATTCAAGACAGAATAAAAATAGCCATTTTTCATCCAGACTCCATGCATGTTCCCTGTCTGAGACTGGATGAGGTGCCCATGTATTTCCCAACTCCTATTGCTCTCCCAGCGGTTTGCTTTTGCCACAGAGGGGTCAGTGCTGCAGGGACAGGGCAGGTGCTCGTGGAGAGGGGCTCGAGCAACTCCCCTGTGCACAGCTGTCAGTTCTGAGAATGATCACCCCGGGCATGGCATGGACGAGACTCTCTGCGAGCAGCAGAACTGACTGCTAATCTGCAACCAGCAGAAACAACACAGTCCTGCTCTCCACTCTGCAGATATTCAATTAATGAATGACAACTCCTGAGATTAGCACTCTTATCTTCGTTATTTAAAGCAGTTAAAACAGCCTTGATGCATTGCATCAATCTTGCAAAGGGATGACTTGAAGCAGTCAGGGTAATGTGCTATCTATCAAAGCAACATCAAGCTTCCAAATGAGGAAAGCAGTTTAAAGTAGAAATACCTTTAAAATGCACATAGCTTTATCTGCCCAATTCAACCACTGATTTCAAGTCTGGATAATTATAACAAGTATTTTTGATGCAAAACTGTAAAAATATACAAAACAACTGAATTTAGTCTAAGGCAAAGTATGTGCCTGGCATTCCATCACCTAACAAATATTTAAGAAAAATAAAAAAGCACATTAAGCATAGATACCATGCAATAACTAATAATAACCAGAAGAGAAGTCTAATTTACACTTAACAGAACAATATCAACTCAAATATTTTTTTTCTGCAAAGGTAATCTGAAAATCTCTGAAAAAAAGTTGACTTGTTTGTTTTGAGGAAGGTTGAAAGAAAATAAGACTATTTTCTCTTGAAGGAGAAATACTCATTAGATAGAGTGAACTATTAAAATGAGTGTTTGCAACTGATAAAAGGACAACAATATTTTTGCTTGTTGGCACATTAAAAATACCTAAAACCTGGGAATGTTTTCATAAAGATTTACTCCCCAGTCAATACAGTCCTGGTGTTCCAACTTTGGCTTTTCTCAAAGTCTCAGCCTTAACTCAGCAGCCAAAGTGACTGAAAAGCTTAAAACTTATTTTCAGAAGTAACCTGGGTACACAGGAGCTAAGTAAGTACTGTTCATGCCTCCCTTAAAAGAGCTTACTACAATGATTACTTAATAGATCAATTTTTACTATTCAGAACCTTAATAGAGATGCATCAGGCTCAAATGGTACCACTAACAGAGCTGGCCACAATACCCCAATTGCAATTCCTAACAATAATCTTCAGTCCTTTCCAACTAGTCTGTTTCTTCTTGATGAAGTGATTTCTGTGTCTCTTTATCCAGATGTGCCACTCTAAAGCCTGTGTATCTTCCTCACCTCTTTATTTCCTCCATGTTCCACTTAAGTTTGATCGTCTGATAAAAAAGTGCCTCAATTTCTGCTCATATTTAAATGCTCAGTCACAAAACATTTCAGGATGTCATCACTGCAAACACTCAAGGCTGAGTGAGCCAGAGGAGATGCACATGTGTGAAAAATTTGAATCCAGCTTGAGCAGAAAAACATACAATTTTATGAACTTCCTACATGGATTTCTTACCTCGCCTTCATCTCTCCACCCCTACTATGAAATATCCTGAAGAAAATGGAGACTCCCAGGTGGAAGTTACAAACTCAGGCACTGCGTTTCAACTTCTGCCATCACAGAATGCCTGAAGCAAGCAAAAGGGAAATACACACACCAGAGACCTGCTCTGTCTTTCCTAGATCAGTAAAAATATAAAGAGTACCAATGTGAACAGCTAGCAAAACCAAACAAAAAAAATCCAAAAATGAACACACCACAGCAACCTCAGAAGTTCCTCGACGTGGAAACATCCTTTCATCACCTGAACACAGGTGATCTGAACAAAGATCTCCTACACCCTCCAGCACAACCCATACACTAACAAGTGGTATTACCAAATGCACCATAACACAAATTCCTGCCCAAAGTCTGACAGTTTCACAAATGGCTGAAAGGGAAAATTTTGTCCACTGAGCTTTCATAGTCCTATCCTTTCGCTCAAGTAGCTCCTGTAACACACTATATGAATTTTAAACCCCCAATCCTTAAGGAAGCTGTTTTCCTCTCTTCACAGTGTATTAAAAATACTTCCTCATCTCCTCCCAAGGTCTGCACTGCTCAGTCAGACACAAACACTTCAATGTAGGTCTTGAACCTACCCAAGGCTAAGGAATTTTGCCTTTCATCTGCCCTGACTGCTGGTATTAATACAAAAGCCCTCTCCTTACACCTCTGGAGATCAAAACATACCCAGCTTTCCTCACTTTCAATTAAAAAATAATTAAAAAATAAACATGCTTACAGGAACAAAAAAGCATATGTGAAAGAGGGAAGTTACTTAGTTCATTCTCCCTTCAGAGTCATGTTATGAGCACTGCTCAAAATCCAACAGAACAGAAAGCATATTAAAAAAAGAGAATTTCTTGGCTGAACATTCTGGGTGAGACCTCCATAACATCTCTGGCTCTTTAACCTTCAGAGAGGAAAAAACCCACAAACTTGAGCTTCAGTAGTAAAGCTTCAACAGGACTGTTGCAGTGAACTATAGTTCTCAGTGCACTCAGCTCCTCTGGCAGGATTCATCAGTGATCTTCACTGAAAAAAAGCAAATTTCAAAATTTCCACTGAGAGCTTAGCTAGACTTGGATCCCAGAGTCAAATGACTAACATGGAATTGCTCACAACATACCACTTCCCCAATAATTTCTTTTCCTTTCAGCTTAGCATCCTCTTCTTCAGAATCTCCTTGTAAAGTGATCTTGGCAGTAGAGAAGCTGCTACCTCCTGAACACTCACAAAGTGCAAAAGATCACCATGCTTTAACACTGATGCCTTCCAAAGGAGAAGAAGTTATAATTACAGTGCCATGTGACAACTGACAATCTGATACAGAAATGGCTAGAGAAGTAATAGAGCTCCACACCAGGATGTGAAGTAGTTTTGTCCAGCACGACAAACACACCAAATCTTGCCTCTCACTTGAACTACCAATGTGAAATGGCAGGAGAGGAAACATGCAGCAAAAGAAGAAGATGCAAGATCTTTAAGGGTAAAAAGACCTTGCGAAAATCATCTTGAAACAAAGAACCAACCAGACTGAAATTTGGCAAGCTTATATTCATAATGATACAAAGAATTACCAAAAAAAAAAAAAAGAA
>VWYP01027000.1:87459-128898 GCA_013400435.1 Pycnonotus jocosus | reverse complement strand
AAAGACAAAAAAAAAAAAGACAACAAAAGGCATTCTAGCTCAAGAACTTAGAGAAATAAACTTCATATGCCATGGTAGTAACATGTCACACTTTGTTTTCCAAATATTCATAATATTTTCTGCTTGGTAGCCTTTAAACACACTGAAGAATAGCAAGTAAATTTTTTCAAAGGTCCTAAAATGGCAACAAATATAGTTAAGCTGCTCATATGCATCTCTTGCATGACTACAGAAGCATCCAAACATGGTTTTGAAAAGGGAGTCTTGTTGAAGTGGGACTGCTGTGTTTTCCAAGTGCCTGTGACAAGAGGCAGTCATCTCCATAGCTTCTACTTCTTCTTCTCCTCCATGATGATGGAATAATAAAAAATGGGTGCACCAGCTTACATTTAATTCTTAACTAAACTTCTGGGAACTGTGACCTCCAGCTTTTTCTTATCCCAGGAAGGCATAACAGTAGGTGGAACAGGATCTCTCCTCAGCACTAAACAGAAGAAACATCACCAGCTCTAGACCCGACTGCATCTTGCACACATGAAAAAAAACCCTCCAAAGTTCACTCCTTGCAGACAGAACTGAGCAAAGAAGCAAATATTGTATCATTAAAAAATTCTTATTTCAGGATCAAGTCAGAATTGTGAAACAGATTTAAAGCAATGCAATTTTAAATTACCTATATACAAGAGAGAATAATGTAGGCTAGGCAGAGTAACCCAAGTGAAGTGCACAATGTTAACCACATTAACCTCTCACCAAGCATATCTCCTAGTGAGGGCAGAGTCACAAATCTGGTATAGTTAGGAAAACAACAAAAATCTGCCAAGAACGAGACGCAGGTTAAAAAAAAATTGGTTCACAATTTTATGAATTATATGTATTTTAAAAGGTTTTACAAAGGTTTTAATAACAACTTATTTTGACTTCTATAGATTCTTGAAGAGAGGCTTGTCACATATTCTAAAGCTGCTATCTAAAAATCATCCTGAATGTTTAGGATGCTTCATATACATCTTTCAAATGCATTTGAACCTTAATCATTAAATAAGCACATAGAGAAAACTAGCACTGAGAGACAGCAATTTTACATGTCATGGGGAAGAAGAAAGAAAACAAAAAAACCTCATGAAGTATAAAAAGATGGCAATTAATTTAATAATTTTATGTCATGAATGACAAATGTTTTCTGCAATACTACAACAAAATAATTCCAAAATGCTATCAGCAATGTCAGGAGTTAGGTAATGCAGGAGAACTTTCTTTTATTTGCAGGTCCCTAGGATCCCCTCCACAAACTGCATTTTTGTTTTGGATTTTGTTTGTCTTTATCTCCAAAGAACACCTTAGCAGAAGCTATCTGCTTTGACAGAACACCAAAATTCTGGCACTGAACCATAAATTGACCATTACCATAAAAAGAACTGCTAAATGAGAAACTACGTGCTCAGTATAAAACTAATTTCATGCTTTCAAAAGCACACAGTGGCTTCTAGCAAGATAGTGGCCCTGGGACTTGCAAAGACAGATTGGCTAATACAAATGGTGTGTGCTCCTGATGCAGTCTGCTTAGCCAAGCTTTACATGTACTGGCAGTAAATGGAAATTCTCGAATCTTCTGTCAAACAAATACACACTTATCTATAACTTTGGAGCTGAAAGCTATAAAACAGCTGCCTCATAAATATATTTAGCAGGAAAAAGCATGAGCTGTCCTAGTTCCTCAGAAGAAAAAGAAAAAGAAAAACACTAAAAAACCCACAGCAGTCTTTACATAGTAAGCACAGACATTTCTATAGCAAGCAAGAAGAAAATTGAATAAATATTTTTCAACATATTTCCTTACTTTATTAAAAAAATTACTACCAGTATACACAAATATAATCATAGGAGGTCTCACCTCATCAACTCAGTATTTGCATAAGAGCAGTGCTTAATAAGTAACTCAGCTGAACTAATTTTTTTTTGTTGTTCTGCTATAGGTGAAATTCTCAATCAAATGCCTTTTTTTTTTTCAAATACACAAGTACAAAGTCAGTTTAGTTTACAATAATACTTTCAAGCTTAAAGATGTACTACTAGAACTTCACAGGCTACCTTTGGCACACTATCTGTTCCCTTAAATAAAACTTGATGCACTAAATCTCAAATTTAACTGGTTAGGGAGAAGTGACAGTAATTTTATACCCTTCTCAAAGAAAGCTGTCAGTGCAAATGAGTTACTGGAAGCCATCCTGGGCATGAAAGATCATAACTTTTAATATTAACAACGACAGACATATGTAATATGTCAAATCCAGTACACAATTTATTTCATTCTTTACTTTTTTAGTCTAGCTAGAGGATCCAACAGCTCTTGTGTTTCACACATCATTGTAACCATACTTTGAGATTTAATAAGCCAGCAAGCAAGCTCTGGTAAAGAGATATTTATTCACACTGCTAATAACCTTCTTTCTACAACAATAACACAGCATCACTGACATTCAAAAAATATTTAAAATGCATAGGAAGTCACCTACTGGAAAGATGCCCTCTGCAAACAGCAAGCAAGCAAACGGAGCTTGCCACATATTTAGTTACTTTTAATACTGAAATAAGAAGAGAAGAAAAAGATGCATTATATGCCTTGCCATTCTTATTATCCTTTCCACTGGAATAACTAAAGCAGAAATGCACTGCACACAAATAATGCCAAACATGTAAGCATCCCCTCTTAATGTCGCAGCACAAAGCAATTCAGTGAAGTTTAATAATAAAAACCAGACTCACCTCTACTGGGAAGCCCACTCCACATTATGGCAATACTATTTCAGCAGGTTAAACAGCAACCAAGTTACATAAACAAAACTTCCAGTATGTGACCAATATGATCTACGGTGCTACAGAGTGTTGGCTCCAGCCCCAGTCATCTGTGTGACAGTTCACTGCTATAGCAGAGCAGCCTCAAACCTTCCCAGATGCCGGCTTATTGCACTGCTCATTGAAAATCCTTCACACGCTGGCAACATTTTAGGGAAGGACAAGCACACTCTGAGTCATTTGTAAAGAAAGCAAAGCAATTTCAGTTCTGTATCTTCGTGCGTTCCGAAACACAGAGCACTGTTGAAGTAGAAGTCTGCCTGAATTTATGCTGAGAATCAGGCAACCCAAGCCTTCATTATTAATGCACGGAATCAGCTACAGAGATCAAATTCAACAAACCATAAAAAAAAAAAAAAAAGGATATGATTATGAAAGGCTCTACAGCTTCAGCTCCCAACCACACAGAATGAGGAATCGTCTATCTAGACCGTGTAAATGTTAAAAATAGCCCTGTCTTTTTTACAACAAACACGAGACAGAGGAGAATCAGCAGCCTATGTTGTGATGAAGTTCATTATTGGGGGGAAAAAAAACCCAGCAATAAAAATTAATGATTCCTCACAGCATTTCTAAATAAGATTAATTCAAAAGTATGCAAATGAAATACATAATTTTTTAACCATGTAACAGACGAGGTCTATTACATGTTAAACCCCGGGATATCTATTAAAAAGAATAATAAATATTTGGGTGAAAACACTTAGAATACTGACCCAACAAAGACCTGTACAGTCTAGCAGATTAAGTATTTGTACCAAAAAAACCCCAAACCCACTAAAATTGGTCACATTACATGACCAATGTCTTTATCCTTCTAAAACAAGAGTAATTTTAAATTACTTACTATGAAAAATCTCGTTGGCTTATTAAATTCATGTTATTCCTACTCCCACATGGACTTCCCACAATGTACATCTTTTTGTCTTTTCAGGTACTTCATAGGTTTTCTTTCCCCAGAAAGGTAACAGAGCATGTATTGCTGTGCATATTCACACTCAGAGATACACAGCATAAGACATATGTAATCATAACTAGGCTTTCAAGATATGGAAAGACAGGAGTTTTTTATTGTATTACCTGTACAGTCATCCAAATATGCTGCTGGGTCATGAGACAACTATGAGAGAAATTTTGACAGGATCTGATCCCAGATGAGAAAAATTGTTATGCAGAGAAGATATCAGTTTTCTTTTTACAAGGTAAAAATAATAAACAAATCTGACTTCATTATTTCTTTTTTCCAGTAGTTTTAATACAGAAATCAGGGTTAGAAATGCACATGAATAAAAATGTCTGAATTTACTGATCCCTTTTCATCTCAGCTGTCTACACCTCTAAACTGTGGACCACATCCTTCAGTGAGACAATGAAGAAATTCTTGCAGAAACATCAACTCAACTGATTTAAGAAGCTTTCCAGGCCATGCCCAAAGTGGTTAAATGATTAGGGATATGCTCCCAACTGAAGCAGAAGTTTTGTCACCACCACTCTTCAGCCATTGTCACCTTGAAACCATGGCTGGTGAGCATGTTTTTGGCCCTAGACTCTAGAATATCTGATTTTCTGATATCTTAAGTGCTGATGTTTTTTACCACAGCATGACTATCCTTGGAGAGAGGTTAAACTGTCCAGGAAGGCATTTTGCTACAAGAATATATCTATGCAAAGCAGTGGCAAAGGGTGCCCAATGTACTGTCCAATTTTGTTTTGAAATCCTTCCACATTCCACCCAAAGGACCATGCCCCTAAAACCAACTTTTTTCCATAACAGTTATATACCCTGTTTGCTCGCCTAATGTCATTCATGTGTTCCCCACCTCAAAGAGAATGAAGTGGAGCCTAGAGATGAATAACTAGGTCTGATAACCCTTACTAACTTCAAAAGAGTTATGGTTTTCAATTTACCCTTAGGGAATTAGGGAATTTTTAAATGTTTTGCTCTGATGCAACTTATCAATTACTTTAAAACAATCGACCTCAACAAAATAATTTCCCCTTTTTTACCCCTGAAGACTACCAGTGAAGGCACATATCATCTGCTTAATATTTTTATTAGTTTTACCAGTACTTTTGCAGTGCAGCTACTCAAAGAACAGAATATTATAGATACAATGTGTAGCTATTGTCAAATAAGAAACCAACTTTAATGTCAGTTCTGGGCCTTATATTAACTCCCATCATCAACATTTTGTGAGGAGTACCAAGTGTCCAAAACGAATACAATAAATCTGCTTAATTTCAGAGCAGCTAATCATAATCCTGATAGGTCCCTTCCAATTCAGCAAATTCTGTTTCTATGATGATTTCTGTGAAAGAAAAACAGTAATTGCTTATCATAAGTACATTTCATATTGCAAGAAAAAATGTTACATACCATTACCTATCTCTTAAGTAAATGGTGGCAGAGACTCAAGTAATGCAAAGAATGTGGTACCATCCACCAAATGCAATCTTGTCCAAGAGACCATCGAATAAGAAAAAACTCAATGTACCCTGCAGCAAGAAGTGAAATACTGAGTTTCTCAAGAGCTCACTAAGCTAAGTCTCATTATGGGCACGTAACTCTTTTCATTATTATTTCTGTTATATTGGACACAGTTTTGCTTTTTAGTGAGAGTCTAATATTTTGCAGACAGAAAAATGGATTCTACCTAGAGTAGGACAGCAAAGCATGTAGCAAGCTCTCTCTCTCACGGGGGAACAGAGAGGGGAAGCTCTGAGGAGTTGCTCTGCTTTGTGCCCCCACAGAAGCAGCTTTCTTGAACCTGCTTTCTATGAGATCAGGCTATAGGCAGCAGACATGGAAGGCAGAGTAAGTGCTGATCTTCTACTAGTCTAAAAAAGGTTTTGACCCAACACAGAAAAAGAGTAAGCTCACAGTGCTCTCTACAGACTTATGCACTAATTCTATAGCTATGCATGCACGCATTTAAGTGGACTCAGGTCAAAAACTTTTTCAAGATACTTCTGGTTGCTGCTTTGCATTCCTCTGAGTACTTGCTAGAATAACTCATAAAGATCCTCTGCAATAAAAATCAGATTATCCTTGTCTTATTTTAGATTAATGAGAGACAAACACTGAGAAGGAACTGAGGACCTAGATCAAGAGGCTTAAAATAAGCAAAGTTCTGTTCCATTACATTGGCACAAAGCAGTGTTAGATGGCAACTAAGCTACCTGTCAGAAAGCCAGTCTTGGCTCATATCAAGATTAAAACCTACATACAAAGACCTGAGTTTAGGATTAGATTCTTCTAACAAAAATGAAAGAAAAACTCCAATGAAATGAGAGCAGTGCACTGCAGATTCATTCTGTTGTAACCAACCATCATTTAAGTCTGCACTGATCTGGTCATCTGGCAAGCTAATTTCATTCACTGTTTCATTCATTCAAAAAGAAAAGCCTTGCTCTCGTGCATGAGGCCAAAATTTGGAATGTAGATTTAAGGCTATCTGGAATACTTTCAGTAGAATCCCTCAATGTCTACAAATAGTCTGTTTAATTTTTTGGCTGAAGATACTAGTCACATCTTCTATCTCTCTACTTTTTTAAAAAAAACTAATATGCAAGTTGGCTATATAGTCTATGGATCGTATCAAGAATAATCTGAGTTCTTTAAAATTGTAAACCTCCCTGCCTCCATTAACTTGATAGGTTGCCTAGACTTACAAATTTATATGGTACTGCACAAAGAGACAAAAACCCTCTAACCTCTGTTGCCAAAAGTGGAAGAAACCATGCTTTGTCCATACTCCCTTGTTCTTCTCCCATGCCCAAAACTGCTGTTTTACTTTCTCCCTTCCACCACCACCACTAGGCCCTTTTTGTGACCTGATTTAAGCCACAAACACAACACCAGCAATTTATGTATTTATTTTGCTATATTAACAAATCCCTGGCTGTCATTGCTGTGAACCAGATCACAAAACGGAATGCTTGTAATAGCTCGGTAAATCAGCCTGTGACTATTTCCTCAGTACTGCAGTGTTAACACAATGACTTGTAGCACTGTTCCTTACAAAGAGTCATGGTATACGGTCCTACTGCATTTCTAAAACTGTCCTGCAAGGTCAGAGATTTGAAAAACAAAAAGGGCAGAGGTGCTACCAGAATACACTAAATCCTGACATCCCAATCACACCTCCCGTCAAACCTACAGGAAGATCACACGGGCACTAATGAGTGCCCCCTGGGCTCTAAAGCACATGTGCTCTTTAAAACAGCCTAGGACACAGGGAAAAGGGATTCTCCTTCGCCCGCTTTTAAGTATGTAAACTTTCTGTAAAAAAAAATGCAACTTCCCTGCACGTTTCCAGAGATCTGTAAAATCTGGACCTCGACGTGCATTTCTAGCACACTTTCCTAAAACTACACCAACTTCTCCCATGTTATCACGGGTGCAAAGGAGAGAGAACCAGGACACTCACCAGGAGATAACGCCCCATGGAGGAAGCAGTGAGAATTCGTGGAGCAAACCCGGTGTCACCTCGGAGGAAGACGTGGGAGGGGTACAAGGCCGCCGTGCACGGAATATCCCAGCCGTGTTGGCGATCTCCCCGCAGTTACCGCTGCCGGCAGCGGGATGCCGAACGGCGGCACGGCCCGGGCTGCAGCGCCATCGCGTGGGAGCCGAGCACCCCGGCCCCGAGCACCGCGGCTCCGAGCATCGCCCCCGCCCCAGCTCAGCTCCCAGCAATTAACTCATTAGCTCGCTGGCAGCACAGGGACAGCGGGCACACCTTCATCAGCGCCTAGCCAAGCCCGTGCCGCACGCCCACCACCGGCTGCGGGCAGCGGGGGCTCAGGCCGTGCTTTCGGCGGGCACAGGGATGGATGTCAGGGTCCCAGAACAGCTGGGATCTGCTCTGCGCTGCTGCGGGCTCCAGCAAGGCCTGCTGGCTGAAAAGCTTTAAACAGGCTCACCCTAAAACACACTTCCCCAAGGCTGCAGGAAACCACCCTTTCTTTCTCTTTTTCTTCATAGGAAATACATGAAATCATTTCCAGCTTCAGCTGCGAAGGCAAACACACGACTCCTTGCTTTCCTGAGTTTATTTCTGTCCTTCTGCCGGCAGCCCGTCCGTGCATCGCGTATGCCTGGATCAAGGGCCGGGATGGCCCTGAGAGCGGCAGCGCTGACACTGCAGCCTGAGCTGCAGTAAGAGACACGGGGGGCATGGCAGGTAATAAACAAGCATTAATATAAGCAAGAGTGAAGGCTCAAACACTGCGTGCAGTGTATTCTCCAAGCAGAATACTCTCCCCCCCCCAATTTTCAACACCATTGTAAAGAAAAGGAGGAGTTCAATGAGCGGACCAAATCACCAAACTCACCTAATGTAACCCATTAATTTTCTGGTTGTGGCAATATAAAGAAAAGCAGCTCCTAAATTTTTATTATATAATAAATCTTACTTGCCAGGAAGTAATTTAAATTGCAGGTAGAGGTACAATAGCAAAAAAGCTTGTATATATCAGTAACTGGCAAGGCAAGATAAACTAGAAACATAGTAAGTTTTTTAGAAAAATATAGTGCTAAATATATTTTAAATCCTATGACTATTGCACCCTTCCTCTAAATACAAAGAAGAAACTAATCTCTAAAATTATATTTAGACTTTAAATATATAAAAGCCCTTCATCTACACAATTAAAGATATTCTTGCCAGGACCTGGAATCCCAGGTATCAAATCTTAATAAACACTCCAATAGTAGTACAACAATGACCATTACCAGCAAATTAAGAGCAATAAATTATAAGAGCTTATAGTTGTAAAGCATAGTGGAAGTCAAAAATTATAAGGACATTTTCTAACAACTGAGGACTACCTGTCACAGAGAGGACCACAAAACAGAATGAATGTGAAAATATGTCTCATCTCCATTTATAGGAAAGTCCACGAAAAGTCAGGGAGAACTGGTGTCAGTGATCCATCAATTCTGTCACACAGAATCAAGACAGTTCTGGCAGGTCTGTAATCCTCGTTTCTGCAGTGTCAAGGAAAATTTACAGTCACGTATATTTTACAGTCACCTCATTTTCCAGTGGGAATATTATTGATTTCACATTTATCTTTTGAACACAGAGGAAAACTCCAACCTGAAACTGGCTGGAACTTTTGCAGGAAGTTTCCTGAGGTGTGCTGAACTGTTCACTAGGTGCTTTGCTAGAAGGGTGCAGCTATAACAGTGAAGTATGAGAGGGGCTATTTGCTTCCTTTGCACGTGGAATAAAATCTATTCACTGGTGAGGTGAGATTAATATAATTGCTCTCTTACCATCTGCACAATTAGTTCTGTTTACAATGTTAGCTGAAGAAATGGGGAAGGAAGACTTGCATTACAAGAGGTAATAACACTCCAGAGGACATGAATTAAAGCTGAGCCTGGATAATGTCAATTTATAAGAAAATTAATTTCTAGTTATTTCTGGAAAACCTTCTTTGAGAACTACATCTCAGTAAACCTTGTTCTCCCACCGGTTCTTAAAAAGTATATTAAATTGTTTATGTAATGATGGTAATAATAACTTGTCTATTGTAAGGCATTTCTTCCTTTTAAATGCTATGAACACAAAGAAAAACCCCTCACCTATGAAAAAACAATGCTTATTTCAATATGCACTGGATAACAACAGCATAACTAGCACACAACTAGGATATAGGCTAATACAGAGATCAGTGAACAAAGTACAAAGAAACATGAATTTTGACTCCCAAGCTATGCAGTAAGCCCAAAGCATGTGCTCCAGCAAACACAATTGTATTCTGAGCATCAGAGCAATCTTTGAGTAATGGTGCCAGAGCATCAGCTGTCATCCCCAGGAATGACAGCAAAGGCATCAGATGAAGGGGTTCAGATAACAAAAAGCAACAAAAATAGAAAACGTTTTTATATGTTTGCATTGTAGATTCATACATGGAGGGATACTAAATCAATCAATGTCTCACAGATACTCAGTTATTTTAAGAATGAACAAAATTAGGTAATCTAGATATTCTTCAGTAGGAATTTAATCTTTTGAATCACAGGCCTTACACAAGTGATACCCTCATCCTACTTAGTTCTAAATGAAACAAAACAGTACCACTGGCTTCAAAACAAGTAAAATTCAGTTAACAAGAAGCAAAATCAGAAAAAAGAAAAAGCTAAACCCTTCAATGTAGCTTGACTGTTTCTAGACAAAATGAAATAAAAGAAACCAAAGCCAGTGTCTTAATGTAGCAAATAAAAACAAATGTTACAATTAAGAAAACTTCTTGTATGAAGATTCAAGATCTGTTAGACTTCTCTCAAGTAGCTATGAACTGAGTCTGACATTGAAACAAAAAGAAACAACCCCCCTAAAAAAACCCAAAAAAGCATATTATGTGCTTTGTATCTTTACATTATGCATATTAAATGTTTTTGCCCAAACATCTTAGACTTTTGTTTTGCCTTGTAAGTAGAAACTGTTATTTTGAAATACTTCTTACTTAGAGGTCTTTTCCAGCCTAAACTGATTCTGTGAATGAGCGTAGTTAAAACCCAGAGGACTGAAAACAGAAAGAATGAAAGGCCTGTAAATTCCAGCTTTCCTCCTCCACCGTTCCACTACTAGATTTCATTTAAAAGTTTCTCCTGTACACGTAGCATCCCTCCAGAACTTGCTTTTGGGAACAAAAGTAGATGACCAAATGTGTAAGTACTTGGATCCACGAGAGTTACTTTTAAATAGATCATATCTCAATATCCAACACGTTATGGAATAATGGAATATTGCCTCAATACTACTTGCCTTCATAGGAAAAGAAATACAAGAATTAAACCAGTAATTCTGAACATGGCAAAATATTATTAACTACTAGTATTAATCTATATTAAGTTTAATGGTTACATTGGGTGGAGAAGGTAGATCTTAAATGTTTCCTCAGAATTCTTGACCAAAATCCGACATCTCAAACTAATTATGTACCTGTGCTTGTACTTGCAAACAAAGTGCCAGGAGCTGTACTTGTAGGGAGTTTTCCATTATTTAGCTGCTTCACTCTTTTCAAGTGAGATTTCCCGTTGTAATGAACTTGAGCTTGGGCTGCAGAGTTCAGCTGTATATTGCACACTTCACAGAAGGAAAACAGTATCTTCTTTTTTTCTTTGCTTAATTGATAATCCTGTCTGTCATTCCTCAGTCCTTTTTCTTCAAAGGCCCGTAGAACAGCTGGTTGATTCATAATCCCATCTTCAATGATGTGGTCAGGACTTAATGGACGCTTCATACCTACAAAGAAAAGAGACAAAATTTTTACTACACAGCAATGAATCCTTACTATTAAAACTGAGTTTTCTTTATTAAAATGCTATAATGCATGACTCAGCAACCAGTTCCAACTCATAAGGTTGCACACTGTAAAGGCATTGCTTAATATAGAAATAAATGCATTTGTGAAACACCACAGAGCTCAGAAATAATAAGTTGGCAATATATCACAGTCTGTGCACAGCAACTTGCAACAACTCGTTATTTTGTTCTGCAAGCTCTCTATTTTAAAGTAGATTTATTACTGCATCTGTAGCTGAGGTTAAGATTGTTCTCAAATACATTTCCTCTGCCTTACTAAACAATGGTTCCAGAGCTTTTTACTTTCCAATGACAATAACAGTGCCCACTGCTTCAAATACAATTATTCAACAAAAAGGATGCCAACATGAAACGTTATGGAAACACTGGAAGACAGCAGACTGTTCAAATGAGACTGATGAAGCCTTTTCACTTTTACATACATCCAAATCTTCAGCTTCTTACAAAGATTGTGTGTTATCTTATCATCAATAGTCCATCAATACTTTCACAAGTCAAACTATTGTACAGAGGAAAGTCAGTTAGATGTTAGTCTTGTGCAAACTACACAAAATCATGGTAAATGACAGTCCTTGACCAAAAAGCCAAGAGCCTGAAATATTAACTTGCCCTAGAGAATAAAAACCTCCTCATCAAGCTGCACAAAGAACAGTCTTATATATATAGGGGGAAAGACTGTTTTTCATTTAAGGTATGGTGCTAAACCAGCAGAGAAGAAATGGGGGGTCTAGGGTAACTCATATAGAAAACAATTCTGTTTTCTTACCTATACAGTTTGATGTTTATTCTTTTCCCCCACTACCCAAATACTCTGGATGGCTGGCCAAAAGCTGGCTCAGAGAGCTGTGCACAAAAGCAGCTCTTTCCAGACAAGAGTGCACCTATGTTCAGGTTTCAAAAGCAAAAGGCTTCAAACACAAGGTCATTTTCCAGCCTGGGAACCAGAACAGCATAGAAATTTGTGTACACCTACCACCCTGTTAGTCAGGAGCACTGAGAGGCACAAACATTGAAACCAAAAGTGGCAGCAATCCTCCCCAGAAGAGTGCAGCATTCACAAGTAACACTAGAGTATCCCTCTCATAATCCAGTTAAGTTTATTACCAAGAGAAAGTTTGTTCTGTTCTCTGGCACAGGGGTGTACACAGTAAAAGCTTCAGAAATAGTTAGTTATTTATATGGTAGGACAGAGTTTTTCATCACATAACTCTTTAACCTATGCTTAACATTTTAGTATTTGTACAGATTCCTTCTCAAATACAATTCACTGATCAAGTATTCTGAATACACTTCATGTCTTTGTTTCTTATAGGTAACAGTCCTGCCACAAACAAACAATATTAAAAATACATTAAGGTATAAATCACATCAAATGAAAATAAAACCAATTATTAAAAATAATCACAGAGTACAGGTACCTAATTAATTTTAAAACAAAATACTGGTGATCCTGAAAACCTAGGCTAGAGACTGTCACACTAAATCATTTAAGTGTACGTATCATATTTCAAGGCCAGCAACCAAGATCTTCGACTCAGCTGAGCTAAGATAACGTTTTCGTCTGTAAATTTAATCTGCTTAGAGCTTCAGTATTTGTTATTTTCCAATGTATTTTAAACCATAAATAACCCCCCTAGTCCCTTTGTTTTCTGTAAATTTTTATTTCAACATCATTGTTGTAGCTTTTGTTCTCTGAAGTAAAAGGTTCTGAAACAAAAATTCTTTTACAAGTTGTACATACAAACCATTATAGAACAATGAAATATGTTACAGTTTAAAAATCCTGGCCTGTCAGAAATCTAGTACATTTGGTTGCAGACAGAAAATAATCCAAAATATAATTCAGCAATTATTTCAATCATCTATAAGATCTTAATGAAGCTCAGTTTGTTTGGATACCTTTAAAAATGGCAGAGGCAAACATCTGCATTAGGAAGCTGCATGGACCAGCAGGAAGACTGATGGAGCTGCTTGTGAGAGCACCAAAGCCTTCCCAAGGAGGATTGTTTTGGAAAGCACCAGGCTGGTGCTGCATTAGCATATCAGCACTGCAGCACAAGGTACGTGCACTCCTGGACTGCATGTTGCTGCTTACTTTCCTCCAAAGGAACAAAACCTTGCTGAAGTCTGAGACTGCTCAATTACGGGCCAAAGCAAGGGCACATGGGGAAAATCAGAACATTTGCCTCAAAAGTGCAGTACTGACATCACCAAAAGTGTTTGTCAATATGGATGCACCCAGAAAGAACAACTGAGCACAGCAAGGACTCACACACTGCGTCTGCACCCTTAGGCATCCCGGCTGCCAGTCTAGAAAGAAAGTTAACCTTCAAACAAATAAAAAAGAAATCATTGCCAAGGTACACTTTTGTTTTAACAAAAAAAAAAACAAACCCTATAAATTCAGTTATACTACAAAGTTGCATGCACAGGACAAATGAGCCCTTGAAGCAATCTCTTGATACTAATTTAAGAATTAAAAAACCCACGCTGAAATTTTAAAACAACATTTGTTGCCTTAAGCTCTGCATCTAAATTAAAAGGTGGCCTGATTATAAGCAGCAATGACCTCCCAACAACTGATGGGAGCAGCAGATGCAAATCACTTCTGAGAAAATGCCTACATTGAGCATAGGAGGGCTTGCAGCAGCATACTCTGACCAGTCCAGCCCTGGAGAGAACCTGTATGTGCAGTCAGAGACAGGACCACAGCAAGCCTCAGAAGTCTGCCTGCTCCTTACAGAAATTCTAGCCCTCATCCTACTGGGATTTGGAGATCTGAACATTTGGTAAAGCAAATCCCTTGTGTTTGAAAAGCTTTGTTTAGTCTCTTCTAGAGTTTTTAAAAAGAAAATGTTGGTGGCAAACATAGACTGAGATTTGAGAGTATGGCCATTTTTGACACAGCAATACAGATTTGACCATAAATGAGCACATCTTTTGGTGAATATATTTGTTCAAAAACTAAAATTGCTGTTACATGCAAGGAAAGTTTCCATTGTTTTCAAAATTTCATCACTTTCTGTCTTTAAAGTTCAGGTTGGAAAAACACATTTTGGAAATGTCCTGGTTCTAGACCATACAGCACAAGTACAATTCTGCATTGAGTCAGTGTTAAGAATCTCACCATGAATGGGGTTTATCTTGCACAAGTTAACCTTTGTTTAGAAGGCTATCTGAATGCTTTAAACTTTTATGAAAGAAACATGTACATAACATTAAATTGTAATAAAAAACCCCAAACAAACAAACAAAAAAACCCCTCCAAACCAACAGATTTCTTCTTATTCTCTAAACTTTGTAGTCATTCATATTTATGCAAGAACACATCTGTCAAGTGTGTTTTTTTCTTTCAAAAAGAGCTTATTCCTGCCGATAGATGCAAGGAGTTCTGGGGTGTACTTGTTCTCACCCACCAGGAACCAGATATGAAACAGGGCCATTTCATTCCTCAGGTTTACACATAGCTCAATAACATTATCATGTAACAGAAGCAGCTACTTGAGACTAAAGTCAGTCAGCTGAGAATAGAGAAGTTACATAATCATTACATTCTGTGAAACCCAAAATAATTTAGAGTAATTGTTATAGGTAGGATTTAGAAGTTGGTTTAAGAGTAAGAACAAGAATATGAATTCATTAAAAGGCAGGAAGGTTGGGAATTATCATATGGAGAAAATACATTTGATCAGTCCTGCAAGCTCCCTGTTGTGTATAACCTTAATACAGCACAGTGTAAGCCAAGTCAGCAGCAGCTGATACATAACAATATCCACAAATTAAAATGATGCATACAAAAAAGACCTGATTCTGTGAATAACACTGGACATACACATTGCAAAGGTTGTCACTGTATTTACTGAGTGAGGATTAGACTCAATTAAAAATTGAAAGGTGAGAATGGAAAAACAAGAAAAACAAAGCAGGAAACACAAAGCATCCATATATCCAGCTGAAATGATCCAGACAAATTTTAAGTCTGTAAGGAATTGTATGCCCCATCAGTCTTTCTCTTGCGAAAACAAGTTCTGAATCAAGCCAGATATACTCATTTTTATTCTGATCAAAATCATAAGTGGAAGCAATGTAAAGGACAAGACCTTTTCAGGTATTTTACATAAACTGTTACCAGACTAAACAGGGTTGTCCTTCCATCCTGTTTCCTCCCCAGTACACAGAACTGATCTATCTCAATAGATTCTGCAAACAATACTGGAGCAAGAATAAGTTAGTGATTTATGACACCACATTAAAATTCTGAAGTGTCATGAGATACCCTGTTAGGATTTCTGAAAACACATCTCAGCCTCTTGCAGCTGGTAAAGAAATCTAAGCATGGATATCCTTTGTACTTGAAGCTCAAGGCAATTAGCCTTTCAATTTGGCTGGCTAATTTACTTTTAAACAGAGTTGTGCTTTCAGAGGAGCTACAAAGGAGTATTATATATAGTACAGTGCTGTAGGTGAGAATGTGCAAATCTTTACTCAAATGAAATAAGCTTTGGTTATCCTAATGAATTAGTGATGGTTACATGACGCATTCTTTTCCTGAGTGCTGGTCTAAACTTTTGCAATGCCCATTCCTAATTAGTTCGTACTTCAAAGAACTACTGTGCTGGAAATGTAATTAGACTGCCTTTCCTCTGTGGATCTGTGCCAGGTAAGCAAAAAAGAAAATGTATTTTAACAACTCATATATGGGCAAAAAGAATTTTCTCCTTTAGCCTTTGAAAATAATCAAATGAGTTGCTGAAGATATGGGAACAAATACCAAAATTAACTGGCTTTCTATATTGTTACATTTACAAAAAGGTTCATTCAGACAGCTGGGAGAAGGGAGGCGGGAGAGAGACCCAGGACCCAGCCTTGTGCTGCAGTTCTCCAATGGAGAAAAACTATCTATGTAATGAACTACTCAAGTCTCCACGCACACCTTAGGAACTGTGGTCTTGCACTGAGCAACTGTGATTCCCTACTTTCTCATCTCTGCCATAAATATTTACACATATCTCTCAAAAGAAAAAAATCCCAACCCCCAAAAATACACAAACCAACTTGAATACCTCCAGAGCATTATTTAAAAGAAATGTACTAGAGCTGTTTTTTACTAGTCTTATGACCTTTCTTGTATTTTTAGAGAGTATTTCCCAAACACAGATAACTACCAAGAGGCATATGGTTTGCACCATCTGGGCAACAAGTTCTTTTGGGATACTGTGGTGAACAGCATATGCATAGTGCCTTGTGCACAGTATCCTACAGAGTTAAAAAAAGCACTGGAGATTACTTTGAAGCCAACCTTGAAAAATCCCCCATATGTTTAAGGGACCTGTTTTGTTTCAGAAGATGTGTTCCTCTTTCTTTCAGTACAAACCCAAACAGAGGACTGCCATGTTTAATCTTCATCTTGTTCTGAAATTCCTCAAGGAGACATCATATTCTGCAACATCTCGACCTGTCAAACTATTACCCATCCATCCATATCTGATCAACTCTTGGTTATGTCTTTCATCTCTGCTTACAAAATACATGGAATGGCTTTATTCAAAGTTACAGTAAAAATTGGATGGTTCAGAAAAATAAGCACAATTTTTATTTCTTAAGATGGATCAAGAATAATTAATTAGTCACAGTACAAGCACCAAACTGGGTAAGTAATTTTTAGCTTTAATTTTGACACTAGTTTATCAATACAAAGAGGAATAGAAACTCAGCTTGCTTTCACTGTGCATGAAAAGTTTTGAATAGAGTAGTATGACAAATGGCTGACAGCCTCTTTGCTAACATATTTTAGAGCATTTAGCATTTGAAGAAGATTCTCTTCAAACTATAAAAACAGATGGTTTCACAACACAAACATTAGCTGTTCAGCACAAGGTAATTCAGAAAACTGGAAACATTCAAGTAGTTGGTATTTTGCTTTGCTTTACTAGCCTTGAAATTTCCCATATTAAGGAAGCCTAAAATTAGACCTACTGCACTAGACAGTGAGCTCTGCTAAATTGGAGTAAATAAAATGACTCTCAGCTTGGGTTATCACTGACTGCTGTTGCACTTGCCAATATCTGTAGTTAGCTCTAATTATAAGGTTGATCCTTTTCTCTGTAGCACCTACACGAACAGATTTCCGGCACTCTTAGCACTAACAAGAATACAAGAATCTATTTACACATCAATTCATTTTCTGAAGAGATATAGCCTCACCTGACATAACATATCAGACTGCTGCCAAGCAGGCTAACCAAGTTTGGAGTACAGACAGCTATCCTGGATTATGCTTCAAGATGAACAGAGAGTTTTCCAGAATTATCATAATACTATTTTGCTTGATGAACCATTTGACAAGTTGGTGCCTTCTACTCAGCAGTCTGTCATTAAGCCATTGCTTACCTTCAGTGAACTTGCACTCTAAGCAATCCTAGTTAATTACAGAAGAATATTTAAATGCCTAAAGTGCCCAACACATGGTTTAGATGTCACTTTAGACATTTTCCCTCCCCTACCACATGCAGAAACCTATCAGAAAGAATAGACCTTCCAGGAAAATGACCGCTCAGCTCCCTTAGCTTTCTCTACAAGAAATCTTTTGAACAAATTCATATAACGATCCCAATATCCACACTGCTATCCCTGGTATGATATTCACAACAAAGTCAATCAGGTACCACATGGGCTAATCTGTGTTTTAGTGTCCCCATAAAAAAACTCCATTTCATACCAGCCGTCACTGATTGTCTGTAACTGATCCCATTTACATTCTGTTTCATCCAGGAACTCTAGTTTCCTGTTAAAGACCTAAATCCCAAATACACCATATTTGTAATGTAACACCCAGAAAGAAGGAAAAAACAAACCCACAAAAATAGAGAGACTTATACGAGTTCTTTCTTGGACGTGGACAGGATTAAAACACCAAACATGCCCAAATGCCAAGCAGACAGGAAAAAAAAAAAAAGAAAAAAAAAAGGAAAAAAAGGAAAAAAAGAGTTTAAAAGTAGGATACTTTAATAGGTTGAACATGAAAATTACAAGTTACTTTAACAACAAATCCTCAATATTATAAAGCTACATTTTTCTAAGTAGAAACTAGCAAATTGAGTTTTCTTATGAACATTTTCAGTTTTTCCCATTTCCACAATCTGCTTTCTTGACATCAGGGAACTGTCTTAGCAATTATTTAATAAATAAATTGAATGATATTGCCTCTAAGAATTTTCTACAAAGTTGTTAGGTTAGGATTTTTACTTTTAACTTTCAAAGTATTGGATCCAAGTACTATTTAAATCAAAGGACTCCTTGTATTTCTCCCTAGAAAAACATGAACAACAACTTAATTGAATGTATCTCCATCAGATTTTACAACTTGGAAGAGCTGAACAAAAAACCTATAAAAGGAAAATCCTATAGAGGATATAGCTTGAACCTATGTTCAACAATAAAAGGACTACAGAAAATAAATAAGGGGTTTTAAAGAACAAATTATTTTTATGCATTTAAGAAGCTTAAGATAACTTAAAGCCACCTGCAAAACAAATGGATTTTAACTATTTGGACAATTGATTCAAGATGTAAGGTACTTCTAGTGAAGCAACTATTTTATTTATAAAAAAAGTTGTTCATGGCATAATCTTGCAAAAATAAAGATCAAAACCTTCTGACATAATCTGAGGTTCCTACAGGGCATTTGTACCTGGCTGTTCTTTTATCTTGCCTGAGCATTATCACATTTGAAGAGTAAATCAATATTTGGTCTCAGGAAATAAAAATAATTTCCTACCTTCTTAAAAGTATCAAGAATTCATCTCAGCATAAAAGGAAGCCAAAACAGAAAGTCAGGCCTAGTAGATGACTGTCTTGTTCTTACATCTGACAATGCTGGGAGCTGAATATAAGTTGTACTGGAAATCATTAATTCAGGATAAAGCCTGCTAGTGCTGTGAAAGCACTCTTGAACACAAGATCTTTGATGATTGTGTGAAAATAATAGCTGGGCTTGAACAAAGAACATACCACATTCAGAAAAAAATGTGAGACTGAAATCTGTCAGCTTGATTGGAAGCACTAGGAATACCAAGAACAGAAAACTGCAACCGTGATCAGTGGCAGTGAATGTCAATCTTAAAGTGCTCATAAAAATGATGGTCCGAGATTAGTCATTATTCGTAAGATATTGTCATTGTCTATGTAAACAACTGATTCTCTTTTGGAACTGAAAAAAAATATTGAAACCAATGTTGCCTTATATTACAAAGGGATATCACATCTGCTTTGTCTTATTAATTACTGAAGTTTTGTGATCAAGTTATAAGAATATTACCCAACTGGTAGTGACAGACCATAAGAATAGTGGATCACCTAGTCTGAAGCCACCTGCAGGCAGGCCAGGTTAAATTTAGCACTGACCTGACCCCTCACTTGCCCTCTTCACTGATTAAAGGAACCACAACTAAGCATATTTTGGGCCGACACTGAGCTCAAGAGATGTCTGGTGAAGATACAGCCACTCCCTAACTCCTCTTTCCCATGCACAGACCTCTCCTAAACTTGAGCTGCCAGTCACCTCAGGCTTTAAGTGACTGTTGAATGTAAAACCCATTCTGAATACCTGTCTTATTCCACATTAAAAAACACACTTCTATTCATAAAAAAGAAGAGCTAGCCTTTTGCAAGTTTTGCTGACATTTTACACTGTGATCCAGAAACAGGACATGCATGTGCTTCCATGCTGTAAATAATCCACTCTGCTCCCCACTCAACTAAGAGCCATGAGAATGAGTGTGTTTGCTCATACAAATTCGGCAAAGACTCCTCATTTCTGTGCTTTCCAGCCAGGGCAACCATATTATTACTTTAATCTAATCTGGGTTTTATAAATTTTTGGACCTAACTCACTTTTACATTTTAAGCTGAAGGTAGTACCAGAACTAAGAACTCATGTGGCAGATTGTTTGGGTTTCTTCCTTTTTTATTATTCATTTGTATAAAATCAGTATACTATTTGCATATCATACTTAATAGTCAGAAATACTCAGGTAATATATTGCTCTACCATAAAACCTTCACACTAAAGCTCCATCAGCAATTCCAGAACCACTAAACTGCATTAACTTCTTAAGCCCTGCACTCTCATATATATTCTACACCCAGTATTCAGGAGATATTTAAAAAAAAGTAGTCAATCAGCTATTTGAATCGCTAAAGCAGATGTCACTCCCTTAGACTGTTCTTTCGTAGAGCTCTGAAGACCCCCAAAAAAGAAGGGCATGGACCTGCTGGAGAAAGTCCAGAGAGCGGTGACAAAGATCATTAGAAGGCTGAAGCACCTCTCCTACGATGAGAGGCTGAGAGAGCTGGGGTTGTTTGGCCTGGAGAAGGAGAAGGCTCCAGGAAGACCTTAGAGCACCTTCCAGCAGCTGAAAAGACCCTGAGAGAGCTGGAGAGGGACTTTTCACCAGGGTATGGAGTGACAGGACAAGAGGTAATGGCTTTAAACTGAAACAAAGTAGGTCTAGATTACATAATAGAAAGAAATTCTTCGCTGTAGGGGTGGTGAGACATGGGAACAGGTTGCCCAGAGAAGCTGTGGATGCCCCATCCCTGGTAGTGTTGAAGATCGGGTTGGATGAGGCCCTGAGCAACCTGGCCTCATGGAAAGTGCCCCTGTCCATGTCAGCATGTTGTAGTTGGATGGTCTTTAAGGTCCTTTCCAACCCAAACCATTCTGTGATTCTATGATACTTCAGCTGGTATACAGACCAGCTAACTGTGAGTAAAATAATATCACAAACCAAAATTGATGTTGTAACTGCAGTAGGAACCAAGTTGCATGATAGATGCACAGATGCTTTCAAAGATATTGGTACTTGATACAACTCAGAGTTTCCTACAAGACCAGCTTTACTGTCTAAAATACTCTACATAAGGAACCTGTCACATGAATGACAAGCAGCCCTTCCAAAATATTAGATCTAAATAACATTTCTTAAAGCACTTCTGTTCAGGAAAGAGGCTTAAGTGCATAGAGCCAGGAATAGAGAAGAGGGAAGTAGCCTGTGGATATCCTCATGGTTCAGACTTCTGTCTGTGCATCTTGCCTGAGAGACAAGGGAAAATGGGAGTAAAAGAGGGCCAGAAGACATGCCTTTCCATTCCTGTACCTGGAACAAAACTATAGGGTGTTTTTTGCAAGAAATTTCACACTTTTTTCTCCAAACTGTCCCCTCCACTTCCCCATCAATTCAGAGTACACTGTCAGAACAAGGGTATGCTTCATACTGTGCATTTGTGCTCATTATCAACATTGGTTATGATGTATATGAGGCATCTAAATATTACTGCTGACACAGTACCTACGAGAATAAAATTTTCAGCACAAAAGCAGTGACAAAGACTAAAGGTCTGTCAAGATATGAGCCATTCAAGTTTACCATCAAAATGAACAAATTATGGAAGATTCAATTTACACCCACCCATATTCCAGAGATAAAGCCAAGGCACACAATTCATCTTTTGCTGATTACTGCATAAAGTGTGCTTCTCATGGTGGTGACGGCATACCAACTGCCACGTTAACAAGCAGTGCCTTCCTTCAGACATTTACAAACATCAGAATGCTTATTCATGACAGTCCCACATATCATCTGCCATCCCAGATGGTGACTGGTGGGATGCTGATTTTGTCCTAAGGCAGTTACCACCCACCAAGATAGTATATGCAGGGCTAAATAAAAAGCATGTGCCATCTGCTGTCAAGTTTAGAAGATTTGTTGAGACCTACTAGATTAGTTTAAGTTTATTTTAGATCACACAAATCAGGAGGATATAGCTCTCTAACTGCCCAATAAAATAAGAGTGAGCTGCACTGTAGAAGACACACAGTAAATTAATCTGCTGGTTCCACCTACCGACCTGGGAGCAGCTGAGGATTCTCACTGTGATCAGTGGCAAAAGGCACATATGGCCCACAAGTTCAGAGGGAATCTGAGACCAGGAAGCAGATCTGCAGAACTTACAGTTTTCCTTGGCCTGAAAAGAAATTTTAAGAATTTTCTTTCTTGCCAACAGGATGTTTTTCCTGCCTGCTTTTCTAGTGATCTGTCTACTGTTATCATTTTGATTGCTGGTCCTCTGTCAATTCTTGCTTAGTTCCATTTTTTTCCTGCCCTCTCTGTAGAGTCTTCTTATCCTCCTGCTCATGCACTGACATATTATATATACACAGAAGAAAGAAAAGACAATTTTAAAGCAGAACTGGTATGATATCTTCTGCCTGTTTCACAATTAGCATAAACTCGCTTCATCCATCATATCCATTTATAGATGGCTAATAGAAAATACAGCCATTTCCCCAATACCAACTACTAGGAGCTCAAAATACATAAAATAATTCTGTGCATTCTTTTTAAATTATCTAATTAAACTTCTTTTTGTACATTGATAAATATCTAAAGCAAGCAGAGAAAAAAGAAAAATATATCAACAGAAGCATTTTTCCAATCTCTTTTAATCACCAGGTACATGAAAACCTTTCACAGACAGGGAATTAACCCTTGCACATGTATTAAGGTTACATCACTCTCTGCTCGGATGAAAAAAAGCATTGCTTAAGCTGAACCCTTAAGAAGTAAAATTTCAAAATATGGACAAACTGGCTTTAAATCATTAACATCAGAAGAACAGAACACAAAGGAGAGAGATCATGAAGGTCAGTACTGCACAGGAATGAGGGAGAGGGGTTGCAGGGATCTCCACAGGGGCCCAACATTGTCAGAGTCCTCTGCACTACAGCCCACGCACCAGCAGAGATCCTCCAGGAAGCCTGGCAGCAAATGCTCAAGGAAGGGTCCTCCAGTGCATCACTTCCTCCATCATTCAGACCACGAAAAGGCAGAAGAACTGAATACATCAGTCAACTGCAAATGACAGCTTAGCTCCTGAGAAAAAGCAAAGACTATCTAAGAAAAGAAAAAACAACAAACCTACTGGAAAACTACAGGACATGCAGCCAGAGGCAATGAGGGGCAACAAGGTAGTCTTTCCAAGCTCCTTAATCATGTTTGCTTACCCTTCTTTAAATGAGTGTTTGTAGAACTGTCAGGTTTTTAAAATCATCCCAGATTTCTTTCTCTACTGCAGAGTTCACTAATCCGTGCATCCTAGTGCAGCTCTCTGTAGAGCACATGACTTTATTAAATGGCTAGGTAATCATAAATGCATTTAAAACTCAATATCAGTTATTTAAGACAAAAAGATCTGACATCAAATTATACAAGTCACAGCCTTGTGCTGCCATCCTGCACAGAATACAAGGCTGGCACCTGCTCAGGAGTATAAACATCATTCCACCAGTCATTTTACAACTATGTATTTGAAGTCTTCACAGAAATTCATGCCTACAGCTCCCCTAAAAAGTAAAAAAAGTCATTTTGCAAAGGGATAAACTTCTGATGATGGCAGTCATACAGAAAATTGGCCATTAATCTCCTCTGAATAAATATAACCCCTAGGAAGATGAAAGCATGTGCAGAATATATATATATTTGCACTAGAAAATGCTGAGGTGCACAACGAGAAGCTTTTACTTAAGAATTTTCAGCTCAAGTTATCTTTCAGAAGCCCATTTTATTCTCAGGAGATATTTCTCTCCAGTCATTCACTTTTCAAAGCCCTTTGCAACTTTAAGATTGCAGTAAAGCTGACTTTTATACCTTATTTCAGTAGCTCTCTCCCTTGTCTGAGCTGCCACATTCCCTGGAGACATTTGGTAGTTTTAAATTTCCTCAACATTTTATAAATAAAGAAATTTTTTAAAATCCATTATTTTTTTGATGTGCAGACAGTCGACTTCATAACACAAAACATCCTTGTGATAAAAAGTTCTTCTATTAAATCCTCCAATTAATGAAGACCTTTCTCTCTCACTCTGGTTCACCTAGTTGATCTGTGCTCAAGTTGTCCTTTGCTGAATAGCTGATAATTGAACACAGTTTCTGTTAAAGACGGTTTTAAACACACTTAAAAGACAGACTTGGCCTTAAAAGACCCAGCAGGTTAAATATGCCTCCTGTGTTGACATCACAAGCATGAGGTTTTGAAACATGAAACATGTGGAAAGGTTCACTTAGTAAAATCCAATTTATCAATACGATGTCACCTTTGCTTATGACACTCTACTCACAAATTCAGGGCAGCTAGCTCTCAGAATTATATCTTGCAGTATTAGGCATTTTTTTTTTTCTTAAGCCTGGGTCATGCAGTCATAAAAATCCCCAGGAAGTCTAGCTTTTTAAATATCCTTCTAATCTTGGAAGAGCTGACTGAAAACATGAACCCCAAAGGCTCAAAAACTAGAAGGGAATTAAAGAGAAACCAATTTCAATTTTCTTCTAGATCTGAGATGCTTTTTGAATGTTCAGAGCTGACAATGTTTAGGCAGGAGCATTTATCTTCTCTTAGCCATTCACTTGATCAGGGTCTGGACTGCTACTATAAGAAACATATGACAGAAACTCTGTAAGAAGCACAAGACTTAAAAAAACAAAACCCAAACAAAAGAAAACCTAAATTCTAGCCCTCATGTACTCCCTCCAGGACCAACCCTGAACAATCAGGCGTGCATTTGGTCATACAGTCCAGGCACTGATTCTGGGTCAGCCCTGGCTGATGGTTTAATTTCTCTATCCCTGCTGTGTGCAGTCCATAAATCCATCAGAAGGCAAGTGCTTTGTCTTCCCCGTGTTCCCACAACCTCCCCATTTTTACAAGTGACAGGACATGGGATAATGACATTAAACTGGAAGAGGGTATATATTGTAGTTTATTATAACTAATCTGAACTACTTCACTGTGAGAAACACTGGCACAGCTTGCCCAGAGAAGCAGTGGATGCCCCATCCCTGGAAGTGTTCAAGGCCAGGTTGGATGGGACTCTGAGTAACTTGATCTGGGGGAAGGTGTCCCTGCCCACAGCAGGGGTTTGGGACTAGATGACTTTTAAGGTCCCCTCCAATCCAAAACACTCTGTGATAATATAATTCCTTTATTTCCCAAGACTAAGAAAGTCTCCCCATAACAAAACAGGATCTCCTTTTCCCTGACCAGAACTCTCCTCTGCACCCATGTCAGTCTGAAATCATCCCAAGCATTAATTAAATCAGTTTCCTGAACTCCAGATGGGCACTCATCAGTTTTGCAACTGCAGCATTAATGCTCCCTTATCCCTGAAAAGCAGGAAGGTTAGGAATCTCTAGTTCATTTTACAAAAGTCTTCTAAACAATATCAAAATCAAATTTTTATTTAATTATGCTGCATTAGGCATGGCAATTAAGTGAGAGTCCTCAGCTATTATAATTAATTCAGTTTATGCTAAATGGCCAATTCAATTGTTAGGCCAAATTGTCAATTAAATGCCACTTTTTTTTTTTTAAGTATTTATCAGTTCTTAGGTAATAAATGAATGAAGAAAGCCCAGTTCAAGTGTCAGCAGAAACAGACTCATCTGTCACAACAGTAGTTTTCCTCTAGGAAAGAAACTAGAGTTCAGAGATATCACGAAATATCCTTACAAAGGAATGGATATTAAGGACTTCATTTCTTTACCAGGCAGTTTTCCTAACTGCATTTTTAAAATCTAAAGAAAATCCAAAGGAAAAGTTGCATCCCTATTTACACCATAGCATTAGGCATGTCTACATCAAAAGGACAAAACATGACCTAGGTACTAATGACTCCATTTTTTCTCTCAAACCAGCCTATAGGGACAGTACACAGGCTGATCTAATGCCTGCTCCTGGCACGAGGGCATATCTTATCTAGATTATCTAAATAAATCCTGAATAATAATAGAGGAATGGTTTTATCACGCACATTTTTCAGATACAAAGACACACAAGATGAAACAGTATCATTCTGAACTATTCTTCATGTGCCTATTTAGACTGTAAACAATAATTAAGTACCACTTCATCTGGTCTCTTGTTGACCTTCCAAAATGAGACAGATGGACCAGAAAACCACAAAGTTAAATTATTTTCTTTGAAACATTCATCTGATTTCTTAAATGAACATACTTATTTCAGGGCAAGCACAAATTTGGGGGGGAAATTTGAGAGAATGTGAAACTTTCCCACTGAAGTTCTTATTGCAACAACAACCCCCAAAAAGGTAGTATTGTCCCAAAACTGAAATCATTAATAAATACAGTCTGCCTACCTTTTTCATTTCACATTCTAAATAATGTTACATTGTGGTCCTAAACAGCTGCCACTTCTCACTGTTAGGATATCATAATGTCATTTTAATGCAATGCACTTTCCATTTTTAAACTACATATAGGCACTCTGAAATAAAAAAAAAACCACTACACAAATTCATATAATTCATTATCAGTGATAAGCTTTAGGCATCAACATCAGTAAGTCTTCTGGAAATAAGTTCATGTGGAACGCCAGTTTGCCTTTTGTAATACTTAACAAGATTTCATACGATGTTCATAAAAGACATGAAAAGAAAGGACATCAGCTGAATTTCCTAAACCAAGCCACCCTAACAATTTACCCTAGCATACTACAGAACACTGAAATAAATAACTGCAATTTCTTCAAAGTAAAATGCAGAAAAATTGTAATGAACTCACTGAAAGTAGAAAAGCAATCTAATCAAAGAAAGCTGTGTGGAATAGCTATATTCCATACAGGAAAATTAAGTTATATTTCAAAGTAATTGTTGTGCAAGAGAAATAGGAACAAATAAATCGGTGTCCTGAAACTCTGCCAGTGAGTGAACTCATTTGGGAACTACAGCTGTTGCGCTTTAGAGATTTGGATTAAAATCCATCATTATCTTTCAGTTAATACTCTTTCATCGACCAATCAGCAGTCATATGGTGTTTACCAACCCTGGTCACTTAACCCACTTGAATGGCCTTTGTGCTATAATTTGTACTTCAATACAATCAGATTACTCCTAATCTAAATGATTTGTGTCCTTTATGGGACAGATAAACACTAATCCCAAGGTTCCTAAAACATAGCAAGTCTAAACAGGGCCAGTATGGCATACATTATTTGCCATTTTAATACAGTATTTCATTCAAGCTGGGAAACACTTGATCTGATCATACTGACCCTGCCTTTTAGGTATTCATTTCAAATTTCTTACACAAAGAAAGAAGAAAGATTTATTAGCAGACACCACCACTCAGCAAAATCAACAGCAAAATAATCAATATACCAATACATAGATACAAAATTTTGATAAATTATTTCACAGGAAAAATATTTACTTTTTAAAAGAAGACTAAGCAAAGAGGAACACTTTAAAACTAATTTTTCAGTAAGGAGTTACATGTTCAGTAATGGCTCACAGTCTCCAGGTATTAATTTTAAAAGTCTGCTTCAAAATGGTTTTCCAAGTATTCAGTAGTTAAAGTGTCCTCAATCATTCCTGTTCTTCAGTTAATCTTGGGTGACACTTGGAAGCAATTGTGCTCCAGTGCAAGTCTAGCATCTAATTACATTTAGCCGTAATATGCTTAGGCTCTGATCTCACAAATGCTTCTGCACAGGTGGATCAGTGGAGCATGCCACCATGTCCCTAGAAAAGGAGGGATCCACACACGTATGGTTAGACATTAGTACATCAATGTATCTGTACTTCAAAACATGCCAGAGTTGGGAATAAAAACAGTTGAATAGTTCAATAATAACCTCATGGTAACAGCAAGTATGCAAACAGCTTTATATATAAAAGTATTATCAGTGTCATCATTTTACAGTCACATATTTACCAACATACATATTTCTTACCTAGAAAAATGCCAACTCCCTACAAAACATATTTCACCATGTGAAATAGAACTGATCATGTTCAGTGTTAAGACAGGGTGAGTCAGAATTGGACAAAATATTCCCAAAGAAAAATTAAGATGCTGGATGATCTAATAGCATCTGTACATATTAACTTACATGAATTAACTTACATGTTTACTTGAAACACCTCAACACAGATGCTTCTATTTCATATTAAGTAAAACTCTTTCTAGTTCAGGTCATTAACTAGGCAAAAGTTCACTTTCTTATGGTGCCTTCATTCACAGGCAGGGCTGCTCTCAGTAGGTGACCTCAGCCTACCTTGTGGTGATCAGTGAGCTCTCTCATACACACACAAAGAATCAGGAACAATCGCCACCGCCAAAATTCTGGTTTAAAACAGAGTCACAGGCTGACACAAAAACCTTTCAAAAGCCTCCATCCGTATTTGAGAGGAGTGAGAACATAGGCAGAACACAGGGCACGAGGGGCATTGCATTATGAAATTTTCCATTCTGGCAGCAAGTGCTTCCAGGATTATTCAGTGAATGCCATGTATACTCCTCACTCTACTCTGAAAATAGCCCTTGTGATGTTCCTTGTACTTTGAGCAAGATCCCCATTATACATTACAAAACAGCCTCTTTGAACGGTCCAGCAGAAACCACAGCTTGTTTGAGATTTCCCAGAAGTTGCAACAATTTCAGAAGTGCTGGGAAAGCTTGTATAATTCACTTCTGAAATTATAACCTAACACACTACCAGATACAGAGGACTCATCTAACTTTCCAGAAGTGTAATCTTTGTTTTTCACTAATTTCTCAAACTCTACCAGAACCTCATAAAGTTGTGTATTTCCTTGAATACTATATTTGTGTTTAACTGCAAAAATGAAGTAAGCACAAACTGCAATTGTAAAACAGCAAAGCCCATTTTCTCTTTTACTGACATTTAAAAGGACTATATGAGAGTCCAAAAGCCAAATGCAAAAATGACCTGCACAGTTAGAGCCACTGCAAGTGCTTAGAGAAGACTGGAAAGACAGGGAGTGCTGAGTATTTTCCCCAGATATCTAAAAACTCCTGGACCAGCTGTTCCAAAGACTTCTGGTTACAGAAGAGACCGTGAAGTCCAGAAACACTGAAAGAAATTTTATGAATGTGAGAAAGTAACAAGATATTTGAAGGAAAGACTTGTAAATTCTACAAATCCTTCATTAATCAATAAATGCCTGGCAATAGCAAAACATTTCTCTGTGAGAACCCTGGAATTTATGTCAGAAACCATATCCCCCATCATGGAAGGAGGTAATAGCCTTCACTTACACACTCAGTAGCTCATATATAAACTGAAAATGTACCACACAGTTCTTGCAGATTAATAACAGCAAGTCCAAACTTCACAAGAGGGAAAAAAATAAGAAGAAAAAAAAGAACGAGAAAGAGGGAGGAAAGGAGGAAAGGGAAAGGTACCTACAAAACTCTAAGGAGCAAACCCCAGCTCTCAGATGCAAGCCAGGAAAGGTTCTAACCTTTGTGGATCCATATAGATAGGATCACAAGCTAAATAAGGAATGGTCACTTCCTGAAATATGTAGGAAATGGATACAGAAGACAACAGATTCAGAAATAAATGTGTTTGTGTTAGACACAGGTGTCAGAAACATACCTGTGATGTTACTGTACTCTTGGCAGAAGGTGGTAATTCTTTAACATTTACCATGCAGCTGCACAGTAAAAAAAAAAAAATAAAAAAAAAAAAAAGCTCCTCTATTTCAGAGGGTTTCCCACAGTAATTACTGAAAGCTGCTGCCCCAAATAGAAACCAAATTGTTTCTGGAGATCCAAAGAAGGCTGAAGGCAGTTTATTTCTCTAATATCCCTGATTCTTTTCCCCTTTCCATTACAGAAGACATGCATAGACCACTTAAACTATTGAGAATCCAGAATTAACTAATTTGAATTTATAGTATTGGAATTAAGAAAATCAGAACCCCTATATTAAAGATATAGGCAATAGTGTCACATATTTGTCTGTAAAGACAAATATCTGAAACTAACAGAAGCACAACTAGAGAAACTTCAGGTGTAACCATAATACAGCAAAAATCACCTTTTTTCTAAAAACTTTATTTGTATGGTCAGAGTAGCCATTTAGAAAAAAAAACCTTCCCAAAACTCCTTAGCTAAGAAAAACAGTTGGCCACTAAGGGTTTTACAGCCCATTATTGAAATTATATCACACTGAAGCACTATTTCTCTAGGATTAAGAAAAAGTTAGATTCCAAATACGTCAAACAGCTGCACTAAACTCAGTTTGAACAAGAAAGATTACATCTGCATTTCTTACCTTACCTGCTATTTTTTATGCTTTATGGAAGAGCCACATTCCCTCCTCACTCCAATGAATTGTATATATGACAAGGAGGCAAACAACTGTAAGTCATAGCAACATGGACTTGCCATAATAAATGAGGAGACACTTACGGATTCTTCTTCTGCAGCACAACCGTTCCCCTACCTCCAGGAAACCATTAAACAACCAGAGGTGTGAACCCATTGCAGATTTCTGCTTCATTAAGTCATATATCATTTTTACATTGGAGTCATGAAGCTATAAATCATGCGAGACAGAATGAGAGCTAATTAAAGAGTCAGCTAAGCATAAAATTTTGCATTGTTGCAAATCAGAGAACTCCAAAATTGACCCTGCTTTGCATAATATATTGCAAAATATTAAAAAATGTTTCCAGCAGATAGGTATTTTCTCTAAGAGCTGAGCTACCTGCAAAACATCAATATTTAATTTCCTAGCAGGGAAGCCCCATGAAATCCTGACTCACTTTTTTTTTTTTTTTCCTCCTTTTAATAACAGATCATTGTGCCTTGTATTGCAGTGCAGTCTTGTATATAGTCTTTAAACTTACTTAACTCTTTTTCTAATTAGGATCAACTCCTATACTTCTGAAGACAGAAATTTACCACCCTGGAAATCTCTACATACAATAAGGCAAAGCATTAATCAAATGTATCTAAATCTAGCCCTTAAACTTCAGTGCAAACACTTCAGACTATTTACAAAATTCCTTTGCCAATAAGGCAATACTCATTTGAGGGAAAAAAAAAATTCATTTCCTGATACAAGGATACTCAATGCAATTATGTCAGAAAAGCTCTTCTTTGAAGGGTTAGAGGTAAATTTGATGCAGACATGTTAAATGAAATATATATCTCACAACCCAAGAGGGCTTTTAAGTATGCATAATATTACTGTGACACCTAGAGCATCCATTAGTAGGTGAGAAACTTGTAACACCAAGGCCATATAAAAACAGAGAGCAAGGATGATCCTGTAATTCCAAGAGCTTTTTCTCTAAAGACTTTTAATTGAACAGATATATGGAGATATATGTTCAATTCCCATTCCTTCTTCACCTTCTTTTTAGAGATCTAATAATTGTAGCTACTAAAGCAATTCATCAAATGCAAGAGAATGAATCTCAGAGTAATCATTCCAATATAAATTTCTTTAAAAAATACACATATTCATCAGTCTCAATGTGTAACTGCAAGGAATAGCCAAGTGCTTACATAGTAGTCTTATACTCCATTTTCCCAACTGTGGTTTCCCACTAAATACCTTTAAAAAAAGGAAGAACAAATGTTTTTGCACTCTAAATTATACCCAAGTTTTACAAGCAAGCTTTATTTTTAAAGAGCATTCTTCTTTTTTTCTATTAAATAAAAAATAAAAAAGGGTGTGTGAATTTATTAACCTAAACTTTATTTCAGACTTCACTGACTGGAAAAGGGGTTCAAAATTTATTTTATTTTTTTATGGGTCATCATCCATAAGGTGATTCATATTTTACTGGGATATTCCAAGAAACTCTTGAAATTTGTTGCATTAGGCTGCAATCAGGAAGGGGCACATGGGTAAAATACATAACTAGGACAAATACTAAGTTCAACAAGCTGACACAGGGTCAAGAATTTAGAAGAGCTGAGAAACACAGCTGCTGAAAGAAAGACCAAAGACTAAGGCATTCCAGTTGGCTGAGAGGACAACAAAGAGGCAGGTACAGAGGATGCTCAGGAGCGACAGGGACCAGGCAGGGCTGCTTGCTGTCAGCCCACAAAAGCCACAGCTCACACTCCTGCAACCTGAAAGAGCCAAAGCAATCTCGAGTAAGTTTTTAATATTAATTTCTAATTCTGAAAAGGGTTTGGCAGCGCTTTAATAAGTGAATTAAGTTCTGCCTATGGAAAAACATGAAATACAAATTCTAGTAACAAGCATTTTAGAAATTCTGACAATTCTTAAAAAGCAGCAGTGCTGAGTTTTATAAACTAGCCCATTTGGAAATTCAAGCTGAAATGATCCTTTTAAACAACATAAAATTCTTCTGTGGCCCAGAGCCAGCTAGTTCAACCTTATGAGAAATTTTAAAATAAATCGGCTTTTTTCAACAAGTCATTGACATGAAAGGAATTTGAAGGTTCTCACAAGATGGAAGAAGCCATGCAATAGTAGCAACAATAAATGACAGGAACAGATTCAAGAACATATATGTATAGTAAAAAGATATCTAATCAGAAATATTCAAAAGTTTGATTCGGTGTCACAAAAAATGTGATCTCCAGCTCCATAAAAACATGAGCCACTCCATCATGTTGATATTACAAAGGCATTTATATGCTAGAACCACACAAAAGCAAACTTGCCAAGCCCCCATGCTCAGCATGAAACACGATGTTGGCTCCTAACTGCCTGTGACAATTCCCATAATTATCACAACCACATGGCAAAACAGCTCTGTGATCAACTGTGTGAGGCAGGAAGCAGCCGTGGTGCTGCATGGAGAGATTACAAACCCCACAGGCTCCTGTCAGCCACAGGCTCCCTGCAGCCCCTCTGCCTTGTGTCCCCTGGGGTTTAACGCCAGTGTGCGCTTCCCTTATTTTTAGACATTCACCAAATCAGGCCAGTATAAATCTTCCCCTCTGAACAAGAAGGAAGTTCTATCCTTGCTCAAGATCTAGATGTTCAACTTAAAGAAAAAAAGTCAGATCCTGTCTTGAAAAACTGTGATACAGAAACTTGATCAATATTCCAATTTACAGTTAAGAAAAAAAAAAAAAAAGGTGGGAAGATTCTGAGAATTAAAATAACACGTAAGACAGGTCCATGGGGTTCCTTTAATGGCACAGTTTTTCCAGACCTTTTACACTGCAACAACGTGCCATCACCAAGTTATATGCAGAAATATTGGCTAATGTAAATTCACTGAAAGTGATAAAAACAAGAATTACACCACACCTGTTTTGTCAACCTCTCACTGCCCCAACCTACTTGAGTTACATAATAGATTGTAATTATGATGGGGACAATTGAGACTGAGTAAATCTACCAAGTTAACATAATTGACAATATAACCAAATTACGAAGTTGACAACGTAATTAGATATTGACATTACTTCTGTCAAAAATTGTTATTACTGATCATCAATGCAAATTCCTCTGATGCTGAAGTTTGTAAATCTCTGTTGTCTGGTTCCTGAAGCTGTTTTTGCAACATTCATGAGATCGTGAGACTAACCCACATGCCAAGGAAAGACAGCAGAGTTGCTTCAAATGTTTTCTCAAACTTGTTTGAAATAGGAAGAAAATGTCAGTGTAGGTGGCTCTTGTCTAGCCTTTCAGGAATATCACTTGCTCAGGAGCATCTGTCACCTGCCTGCAGTAGAGGAGGGGTCCCTGAGTACAGTGGACTTAGCCTTATTCAAACCATGATCAGTAAAAGTCATAGAAGCAGAGAATCATTAAGGTTGGAAGAGACCTTCAGGGTCATTGAATCCAACCTTTGACCAAACATCACCATGTCCATCAAACCATAGCACTAAACACCATGTCCAGTTGTTTCACACTTCCAAGGATGGTGACTCCACCACCTCCCCGGGCAACCCATTCCAGTGGTTAACTACTCTTTCAGTGAAGAAATTCTCCCTTACATCCAACCTGAACCTCTCCAGGTGCAGCTTGAGGCCATTTTCTCCCATCCTGAGTTGCCTGTTACCTGGGAGAAGAGGCTGACGCCCACCTGGCTACAACCAACAGGGAGCTGGAGTCTCTCTTGAGCCTCCTCTTCTCCAGGCTTAACAATCCCAGTTCTCTCAGCCACTCCCCATAGGATTTATTCTCTAAAGTTTCAGCAGTTTCAGACACTTCTAAAAGAAGAGTGACTTCCATCTTTGAAATCGATTTTATACATTTACGGACAATATATATTCATTGCCAGCAGTTTAATACTTACAGAATAAGACTATAGCATTAAATAGCCCTACCCATACATTAGAGTGCTTAATACTTTCACTTTACCTATGGGACTAGGAGTGTCATTAGTTCATTTTAGCTGTCGAACCTGACAACCAGGTTCTGCTGCTTCTGATGTCACCTGTCTAAAAGAATGTGAAGCTCTCCAGAGGGGAATCTGACAATACCTGAGCATGTATCAGTGAAACACAAAGCACATCAAGCCTCTAATGCTACTGCACATAGCACAAAATTTATTTCTTCAATCATTCCAGAAGCTCCAGAAGCCAGGCTCTAGCTTTAACATTTTGAAAAGCACTCACTGATGAAAAATTCAAGATTTACCATGATTCTTTAGGCCAGAATAGCTTGATTTTTAAGGAAACCCAACAAACAGACTCTTTAAATTACAAGATGATATTTTCCCTCCCCTTACAGACTAAAGATTAGTCAAGACAATCAAAGTCATGAGAACAGCTACTTCATGAAAAACACCAGTGTAATTTGCTGCAGAAATTGTAAAAAAACCCCAGGAAACTGCAAGAGAAAAAGATTCTTTCGCTGTTAAGGCACCTACATGCTGCAGTGCAGAATCTATCTGCAGCCTAGGCTCCACCACAGAGCTGCTAGAAATTCTGGGCAAGTTGCTTAAATCACTCACTACAAGCACACGACTTTCCTGGGAGCCTGAGTGGAGAACTGCAGGCTGGAGTTTACAGAGCTGCTGTATTAGAGCTCAGGCTCTGTCTCAGCACTGCTAAATGATCCTGCTGCTGCTCAAGACCACAGTTCTGCTGTGAGCACACCCTACATCGCTCCGAGGGCTGACACACCAGACCCCAGCACTCAGCCCAGGCATTAAACCTGCTGAAGACCCCTCTTTGTGCTGAAGCTTCCCCCTGTGTCAGGAGAATGCTCATTTATTTTTATCACGGAAGTGTTGCAAAGATTTTTTAAATTTCTTTTACTATTGTTGAAGCACATATTATCCATGCTGTGCACAAAGTGCGGTGAGAAAAAGCCAAAAGTTAGTTTGATTATGGCCAGCAACAGACCCAGCTAAGGTTGTATTGCATTTCCTAGTTTTCACATTCTTAACTTTGCAAGACTTAAGCACTCATAATGTTGTTTGAGGTTTAAAATACTGATATTCTTATTCTCTGATTAACAAGGGACCAAGACAAGCATCAAACATGGTACTGACTATGCAGAGACCCCACAATCTACCAAATAAGCATCTGTCTGGCATAGACTGCACCTGCATTGCAGACAAAAGACTGCAGAAACAAAGGCTGAATCTTTTCCATATTTTTTGATGCAGATTCATAAGCGTTTTTCTTTTAATTGTAACATATTAAATAATTTAATTTTAACAGAAAGATGAAGTGCACCTAGGCACACACAGGCGTTTGCAATTTCAACTCAAAGATTCACCATCCAGTTATTAGCAGGTGGCCAAAGGAAGAAAGATTATGCAATTACTTTTTTTGGTCATATGCAGTCATGCAAAGAAAGAGACTAGGTACTCCTCTGCTACCTTTTATTAGCATTTTCATTATAAAATCCCATTAGGATGTTCCTGCATCATCTTTGAAAGTCTTGCTGCACAGGGCAGAGTAAGAACTTTGAGGGTGTTTACTTATAATCTTACCCAAATTCATCTTCTCTGGAATACACCTTGATGAATATTTATGCTCAATTTTTTTTTTTTTTCTTGGCTTAGGAAAAAGCTTCCTTTTAATCAAAGTTATGACAGATACAATTGGACACTGTAAAGTGTAAACTAGATGACATAAAAATCACACTAAACTTTTTTCCTTGTTTCCAATTTTGATCAGACCATACTAACGTTGCCTGCCACATCACTGATTCTTAACCTAATTAATCTCTGAAATTGTATCAAATTATATTAGTACTAAGGAGACCTGATAGTCTACTATATCTAAATGGGATGTACTGAAAAGTGTTAAAATACAACAGCATGTGTTGTTAAACAAATTCTGCTCCCATATGTTTAGCTTTCTGGTACCTGCACAAGTACACATAGAAAGAACAACTGTCATAACCAGTTATGTCATAAACCCGTTAGATCTTACAAGTTCAGTGATGCTGAGAAGTGTTAAAGATTCATTGGGGCACATCCTCTGCTAGGAATCAGCACTACACCAGTCCCCAATAAATAACTCAATTAGGAACTACTCAGTTGGAGACCACAATGGTTGTAGAACAGCAGCAGGTTGACTGCCACGATGTAACAAAAGTCTCATAAACCATAAATATACCATGGCACAGAGAAATAAACAACAAAATGAAGAAAACTTTCTTCTCAAAGTCATAATATAATTCAAGCTTCACCTCATGTTAACTTTACTTTGCCCTCCTGACCTGAATGCTGCCATTTCAGTTGCTGTTCTTCAGTGCCTGTAATAAGCAGCTACACGGTCTTCTTTTACACACAAGACTCACCCTAGTCTTAAGGATCACTTTCCCTGCCACACAGGTGCAAGTAATGGATACTATAACAGAGCAGACTGGCTTTGAGCCCTGTGGTTTGCTTGCAAGAGGAGTCTTTGAGACATTTCTGTGTGAATCAGTGTGCTCTAGGAGAAAAGTTTAACCTACCTCACATGCAAAATGACTGACTGAGCTGCAGGTATGCCCCAAGTTGGCCGTACTTTCAGCACTGGCATGTCTGCACCAAACAGTTTGCCAGCAGAAGGCAGAGAGTAATGAAAAACTGCCTGGTACATTTCAGAATCACAGCACCTCACCAATACCACAACGCATCATCCCATCACACAGCAAAATCATGAGGTCACAGCAAAATCTGTGAGCCAAGATGCATGACTATGCAAGGCCTGCATTGTGCCACAAAGAAAGTGCATTTCACCTATTTGTAAACTGAAACCTATGTAATGCCATTTCTGTGTTCAGTGCCATCTCACAACATTTTAAAACTTGTGAAACATTTAGATAGCTATGTAATTGAAAAATAAGTAGGTATATAAAGTGGGATAAAAACGACTTCAGCTGCCTAAAGTTGCTGCTTGTACTCATGTCTAGCTACTGCTCCCTCTTAAATTCCATATTATAAATGTTTAATAACAAAAAAAGACATTGGTGTCAATAAACAAAGTTTTATTGAATCATTCCACAGAAGAATGAAGCATTAACAGTGTGTTCCTAACAGGCTAACTTGCTCATATTCAAACAATCATCAATAATGTAAACAGCACAGTTCTTACATGCCTCGTTGTGTATTGGCATCACCTGTCATTACAAGAGCTATCTGGTAGTTGAGCAGCAGCAAATTGTTAAGGTACCAATATTGATAAGCAACAGACTGGGGCTGCACTGATATAGTTAGATTGGTTTACAAGGCTTCTATTTTTACAAGCCTTGGAAGCTCAGGTTGTCTAATGAATTTTTAACATGTCAATTAATATGTTTATAGAAAACAATGTCAGCTTTAGCTAATATGTAAGAAGAATCACAGTTGCATGCAAAATGTACAATGCGTTAAGGCTCTAAGCTTCACGTTTGAGAAATTTAAAAGAATTATTGTACATTAGCTGAGGAGAGCAATCACTTAGAAAGGAAACAATAAAAATGTGTAAGTTAATGGGCATGATTAATCACTCTGGGAAATATTAGTGCAATTTCATGGAATGAGATGTATTGCAGGGCATCACAAAAAAAAAGGCTTTATTTCTGGCAAATCTCTGACTCTCACTTCCTAGCACCAAAAGATACCTTATACCAGAAAAAAATACCAAATACTTTGTTATTTTTACCAACATGCTACTGATAATATAAATTAAGCAATGCGTACTTAATAATATTCAGTGCTCTCACTGAATGTAACTGTTAGAATACTAGCTACTATTTGGCTACACTTTCTCCAACAATATAGCGTGAAGTCAAATGACTGCACAGTGCAGAGACAATTTTTGCCATAATTGCCCTTGCTTTGTGCATTACATTAGGTCAGAAAACATATTGTTTTGTGAAAAAATATTTTTAAAAATCTTTAGGACACAAGTTTCCAAAATTTTTTGTTTTGAAAACAATGACTTTTGTTAAATAATGAAAACCACAAACTTCCTATTGTAAGATTATGCATGCTCTGCGAATCTGCAGTAAAAAGACAAATTTACATTTGAAAATACCTTTACCTTTTGCACATGTAGGTAAAATAACAACAGAAAATAGCCCTTCAATCAACATTTGAGCTGCATCTGTAGTTAGGCAAGCAGAGTACATGGTGACATTCTAGTAACCTATGCAGCCAGAGGAATGTTACACTCACATAGGAGAGTGAAGTTCCTGTAATTCCTTCAACTCTCTGTACATTCATCAGCCTGAGGATAAAATATTCAAGTGCATTCTATGGATTTAGGGAAATTCACACTTTGTTAACTGGGGTATTGTGGCATTTAAAATCTGCCTCTACCTTCATTGCATCAGAGGTAATTGAGGATCGCATAAGATACAATACTCACAGTTGTATCTTCATGGGTGACATATATTAAGTACTACAATTTTTGTGAATGCAATGCAAAAGTTACAGAACCAGAATATTTATCTGCTGCAAGCTGTCATTCAAGGAATTCTAAAGGGCTTAAGGCACATTACAAAGAGGAGAATTTCAGAAAGCAAGATATTCAGACTGCAAAGTCATGTTTTCTTCCCATTAACTACAGATGACCTGAGCTTTGCAGTGTATTTCTGTACACTAGAGAGCACCTTGCACTCCAGTTCGTACTGTTACATCCCAACACAGCCTGATGAATGCTTTGAGATGAGCCTACCACAACCATACCATATGCTCATTTTGAAAAAAACAGGAATGCCCCATTTCATAAATTCTCAAATTCAGAGAGTAAATATTCTCAAACCACAATCCCTTGTGATAACCTGAAGAGAAAAAACTGCAAGAACTGTAAAGCATCTGTTATGTTTTATGCAGTAATCTTCATTGCTGTTCAAAATCCTAGGACTTCCAGAGCTAATTAACTAACAAGCCTACACTCCCCCAAAAGATTATCTTCCACGAGGCCTTTTGCTGCTTTTATACTGACTTATCCCTGAGCAACTGTACTCGAGGAGGAAGATAGCCTCTCTATTAAAACTTAGCTGAGGAAATCCAAAAGATAAAAAAAAAAAAAAAAAATGCAGACAGTGAAGAACACTCAGTTAAGAGAAATTGGCGCTGGTGTGAGTACATTGATCCCTTGTGAGAGAGTGTGCAGTGCAGAGGGAGCACAGGAGGGATGGACAGCTCCCATTAGTAAATGAAGAGTTCAGTCAGCCCAGTATCTTGACATCTGCTGATTTTTGTTAATATTTTTAGGTTTAATCAAGCATCTGTTATATAATCCACTGGGGGAAAAAATATGAGGCCTTCATTATTTAGTGAAAATGTTGTGGAAAGAGGATAGTTTCCTTTCTAATTTCTTGCTACCTTGTGGATTGTTAAGCCAAACAATTGAAAAAAAAAAAAGAAAAGAAGTTATTAATGTGACCAGTGTCATAACTCCTGGTTTATCTTCTGCCTTCAGATTTCACACAAGCATATCAATTCCCATGCACCAGAAAATGTTTGAGGTACAAAAAACCCATTTGGCAAGACCAAACACCAGAAAAAAAGTTTGCAACTATAGAGGAATACCCTAGAAACAAAACAGAAGAAAAACATTGTCCTTCCCACTAAGCAGTCTACTAACCTGGTGAATTGAAAAGAGTAGCAAGATTACTTCTTTGGAAAAGGAGAAGCAGCATAACCCATTCACAGCAGTCTAGTGTCAGCTCTGGATTACTCAAAGAGACCCCTTTTCCTTGTTTTCAGAACTGCAGTAACCGGGCAGAGCGTGGCTGCATCCACTGGAGAGCACAGTGCTGCCACGAGAGGCAGGAGCTTCGAAGAGCACGTTCTCGCTGAATCCAGCAGCCTGGGCATGCCACCAGTACCCTGCCACTGCCTCTCGTCCTGGATCTGCAGCAGCAGTGCTCATCCACACCTGCTGCAACCACACATGCATCCCCAGTGACTTCAGGGTTCTACTCTACTGTTTCAGGTTACATTTCGTTCAGATAAGAAAACATGCAGATTCTTGACAGCAAGAGGACTTCTTTTGCATCTCATTTTTATGCTTTGTCCAAGGCAGCACTAAAGCAACAGCAGAGAGTATGGAAATAAAGTTATCATCTCCCTCCTCCTATAACTAGTATTTAACTGCAGTTAAGTAGTGTCTTGAAGATTTATTGAAACTTCTGAGGGCTCACAGTGCCACACTTCTCTAACTTTTCCATTTATAGATTTCCCACTCAAGCTTAAAAATATAGATCTAATGCCAAGCTCACAACCTGTGAAACTCATGAAGAGAGTCTTCAAGTTTGATCAGGTGTCAAAAACAAGAGAAAACAAACCTAAGCCTTCACATGCATGAATATTTTGACAATTCCTCCAAAACAAGGTCATTTCTTGCCTGTAGCTGCAGAAAATACAATCTTGTACCTAACTCTACTCCGCATATTTTGAAACAGTGTCACCAGGACATAAACTTTAACATAATAAGTATACCATCCCCGTCCACGAGCTTGCGAGCCAAGCACTTACACTCACCACGCGTAATTAGCTCATCAAGGATGACTCCTTCTTGTGGGTTAATTCCTCCTTTGCTGAAGAAATTTAACTTTCCCGAAGTCGTCGGGATTTAAAAAACAAGAAAGCCGAGCTGTGCTCATGCAACTACTTGTTTTTAAAAAGTCACTCCACATGCCAGGAAAGCAGCGCTCGGTCCAGCCTCAGAGCCCGAGAACGGGAGCCCCGCACCTTTCCCACATAACGAAAATCGTTACGCAAATCCCAGGCGCTGCCGAAGCCCCTGACCTATTTAGAGAGGCTCTTTATCCTTTCAGCAAACAAGCGATGCTGCGGAGACACCGATAAGCCCCCGGCAGCCCGCACCCCGCCGGGGCAGCAGGACACCTCGGGTACCCCGCTACCTGCGGCTCCGGCCGGCAAACTTCGCCCGGCGGCGGCCACGGAGCGGGCGAGCTGGTGCGAGGCTCCGGCTCCTGTCGCGCATCCCCTGCTCGCCCCGCTCCGTGACACCGA
>VWYP01027000.1:9026-87204 GCA_013400435.1 Pycnonotus jocosus | reverse complement strand
GGAGCCGCCGGGACTCGGCGTGCCACAGGCAGCAAGCACAGCCTCGTCCGAGGGGCGACTGCCGTGAGGAACAATCCCCGAACACCCAGCTGGACCCGCTCCTGCTGAAGCTGCTCCTGCTCTCCTTACTCCTTCAGCTTCTGGTCGTCAGGAGTTGCTCTTCGTTCCCTAAATTCACACAAACCTGTAGGCAGCCTCCCAGCCCTCCGGCTTTGCCAGCCCACCTATGAGGGCTTCAAAACAATAGCCACTACTCGCCAGCTCTGTTTGGTAAAATGTAAACGTGTGTCCTAAATATAAACATTACACTAGAAAACATCAGGTTTTGCAAGTACTTAAGAGAAAATTAATGATAATGGTAGAAACGTCAAAATCAATGCAAACTTAAGTATAAGAAATTTTACAGCAGTTTTATAATTTGAGTTAGCTTTTATAGTTTGAACACTGCTCCTGGAGATTGTGATGCAAATGGGGAATCACAGTATTTAATTTAATGTTACTCTTCTGCAGGAAGGAAAACAAGAGCATTTAACATTGGAGAAATGTTCCTTCTGAACTTTAATTTCAGCTTTTGGAGAAGAGCAGTGATACTTAATACTATTAAGAATTGCATCATACCTTGTTTACAGTTTTATGTTCAATAAGTTCTTTTAACATTGAGGACGGGAAAATCTGAGAGTTTGAATTAATCATCCCATAAAAACATGAATATAACCCTTCTTCTGGTGTTTTACCTACCATGAACTTCTTGCTCAGAAGAAATCTGAACTTTAAGCATACTTAAGTGTTTTTGAAAGATTTGCTGGTCTCCTACAGAGAGAAAGAGCAACTGAAAACAGGACACTTTTTTTTTTTTCCCCAGAAGTCCTGAGTTTGTCTGAATCTGTAGCAGCAGAATAGATAGCATAGCAGGAAAAAATCCACTACAGAAACTAAGAATGTTGGACCAGAGGTAGAGAATTTTTAATGTATACATCTGCTTCAGCAGCAAACAACAATACCCAGAGAGGGTTTGGGATCCATCAAACAAGAAATTATCAAACTGATTGCCTTGAAAAGACACATACATGTATGATGGCACGTTAGCAATATCCATTTTATCACTGTTATTTTCAGAACTTTAAATTTGGCTCTACAAAAACAAACTCAGATGGCTTTTCTAAAACATCTGTCACTGAACATAGGTTTAATGTGACACAAGTTTGTCTCTGAAAGGAGCAGATCCATGCAGAGTGGTGCATGCAAAAAAACCTCTTAGGGATTCCTGTAACCCAACATCAATTCAGGATGTCCCAAGAGCTGGGAATATATTCTACAAAAGGCAACAGTAATATTACATCTGGGTGACATTTGATATCATTTTATGAAGAGAGGTCACCACTGGGAGGCCTCAAGCAACCCTCACATTCATGACTCACCCTGTAAGAGACAGAGTGCCAGAAATCCAAGTAAATATTTCTCTGTCCCCAGAAAACAAGGAAACTGCTGTGTTCTCCACACTAAGCTATTTTTTTATATATATGAAAGCCCTACCACATATTTTGAGGAAGTCTTCCTTTTTGTTTGGCTGTTATACCTTTTTTGAGAATTAAGGCTCAATAATGTTTTACTATCGTCCATTTCAAAAATAAGCTGCCTCTAAGCACCGGGCATTTGAGGTATGACTACAGACTTCTTGCTTGTTTGTTTGTTTTTGTTTGTTGTCTATGCAAAATATTAAAACAGTATCCTTATACTCCAAATGTTGATTTGCCTCTTTGGTGATCCCATATGGCAAATAATGCAAGGAATAACAACAAGAATAAATACTTTCAAGGCACGTTACACAAGTTCCAGGACTCCTTTTCAGCTGGCTTCTCCAGAGGTAACCTAATGTTAGCTTTGCTGAGAAGTTTCAGTAAAAGACACTTCAGAAATTGGGAGACCAGATGTAGACACAGAAACTGCAGGTACAATAATTTCGACATTTCCCCTCCATTAAGTACCAAGACTTTTCATAACGGGAAATGTAAGTGATTGTTACCTCAACACATCTTCTTTCCCAGAGTAGTTGCCCCAGATTCTCTAAAGTCGTATTGGCTTTAAGTGAGTATGGGCAACCTCCTGTGTTTGCTCTGCACTCTACCCATTCTAAGACAGTAAAATAGCTTTGTCATCATGTACATGAGAAGAAGGAACTTGAGAGGTGTTTGGGTTTTGGGTTTTTTCCCTGAAGATATCCACTCATTTCCATAGTCTTCAAAACTAAGGCCTCATAATCAGAATTTTAATAAAACAGCTAAAAATCTAACCACTTACTTCTACGCATGGAAAAAGTACGGTGAAGAAATGATGACTGAATCAAGATCTTCTTGAATCCATGTCCCAGTCTCTTACCAAACTGAGATGTTGGTATTTGCTCATAACCTTTCTTCAAAAGACTTTGTTGGAGTTTTTCCCACTGGCATGCAATTCCTTGTTTGTCACCTGTTCATTAGGGGATTTGGGGTTGTTTTTTACAATAAACAGTTGTTTCTGGATCAAGTATTTTTTAAAGACTTTTGAAATTTCATAGATTCCCTTACTCAATTTAAAATTCACATCTGTATGCGTGTCTTGAGTTTTGGTTCCTCCAAGGAAATCTGACATTTTATAACCAGATATCTTATATGCTTGTACATTTTCCAGCTTCCCTGCTACTGCCTCTGGGGAAACAATCCCAGATTTAGCAGATCTCCATCTGCCTGCCCTGTATAAACAGACAAAGCAACTACTTAGCCAACCTGCTACTTGCTAACCAGTCTATATTTTTTAAGGAGGACAATGATTTGGTTTTTTGTTCTTTTTTTATCTTGCATCTATATTTGATGGAGTTACTTGAGATGCTTTTTGAAATTTGCTATTAACTTTTACTGCTCTTTATTTTTGTCCACAGATTTCCAATTTCCTGGGGTTTTTAAAATGTGTTTAATTGTCCCACTTCACTTCTTAATGGCTCAAATTTATCCCCTTTTTAAAACTTGCTTCTGCTAGCTATATTTAGAATTCTCAGTATCAGATGGGAAGGGTGCCAACAAATTTTCTCCATTATTCCAAATTATTTGATAAGTTAGTTCATTAAGTATACTTATATAAATATCTGCCAACCATTCAATGTTACATAATTATGCTATTTGTACTGTGTGACAGATAAGTTAATTTCCATGATAGCATTTCTATTTCCTGATGGTGTGTTGAGAACAATTACTCGGATTTAGATTGTAAGGTATTTGGCACAAGGAATTCTCTTTATTATCTACGTCATGCTCAGAGAACCACATCTCTAAGTTGTGATTAGAGTTGTACGTGCAGCTCCATCATAAACAACAAACAGATGAACCAGAAACACATATGAATACTTCTTCATGAATTTGTTGTCATTTATATGCTCACAGTTATTTTCAAAGATATTTGTAAACATATGTTTGTTTCATACTAAGAAAAAACAATATTAAAAGTTGCAGTCAGCAATAAATATTTTGGTTTTATGAAATTACTTCTCTCTGCACTTCATTCCTTTCCCAGCTATGTTAAATGTTTTTATTTTTTGCAGGGTGTTCTTGCTTTGAGAAACTGAAGCAGAAAAAAAGTGATCCAAAGAAAAACATATGACATCTTTCCAAGCACTAGAAAAGCTGCTAAACCCTTCCTTTCAGTCACAATCTGTTCCAAGAATGAGATCTCACTGGTACATCAATGCTATCCTGCCCCCTGAGAATATCAGCTTCACAGATAACATGGAGGACTATTTCTCTGTATAAGCAATTTACTGTGAAGGCTGGAAACACTAGAGATTTTTTAATTTAGAGGATAAATAATTCAAACAACAGACAGGGGAAATCTTTACCAAAGAGTGTATGATTTTTAAAATTCTAATTCAGTTCAAGGAACAAGATAATTCCTAAACAGGAAAGAGCAACTGTGTAAAGAAAGTACGTCAGTAACACAGGACTTAAGAAGTTGAAAACTGGCAGAGAGAACATCTGAAAACCTCCTGGTAAAGTACCCAGGTAGGGTAGCCAGATGGCATGCTATTTGTTTTCACTACTTCATTTAACATAGAAACAAACTGTTCTTCAGCTGAAAAACAAAACCAATTAGAATATTTCCTTTCCTCAATGTTCCTAAACCTGAGTCCATTAAAAATCACCAGGTGTTTCCAGATAAGAACTATGCAGTATCTCTTTAAAGTGCAGGTGAAAGATCAGAGTCACCTCCTGAGTTCCCATCTGTTTTATAAAATAATACTGCAGAGCAATATTACATGAAATATAAAATATCTTGCACAGCATAGGAGATGAGGAACTGTGAGAAGGGTAGTATAAGGCATTTGAACTAATGCATTTGTTATTTTGGTGTCACTGAATAAAAAGCAAGAATGCTTACATATTGAAAAGTTTTATATTTATATAAAAATGGTGCAGCAAACTACAATTCCAAGAAAATCGGATTTGAAAAGATCGTTTTTTGGCTAAAGGCAGTCCCTTCTCCCAGAGATTTGCCACTTCAAGGACAAACATGAAGCCAAGCATATGCAGCATAATTTTGGCACTTTTCCCCTGATGGAAAACTATGAAGTACAAAATCCAGTCTAAGTGCTAGTGGTTTAGATCACATGGGAAACTAGTCATCTTCTATCTTGGGCTGTGGGTTGAAAAAGGTACCAAGGGTAACTATAATCTTTCATTCTTTACATAGCCAAAGCTTACCTTGTAAAAGTTAGTGTGGAGTCAAATAAAAAGGGTAGTGTTGGAAGGAACTTTACAACAGCTTCAAGACCTTCTCTGAACAATGAGAATCAAAACAAGCATTATAAAAATGCATTGTGTCCTTGATTGCAAGTACTTGAATTAACTGCTATTCTGTATGAAATCTCAATGCATCATCCAGAATTATAATATAAATAATAGCCCTTCTAATTAGTCCCCAAGGGGAATTACCCTAATGACAGCAAGAATAGGATTTGGCTCCAACTGCAGCTCTGTCTTAAAGAAGACCAGTGCAAGTTTGGCCAGCCAGGTGATGTGAGCCAGCTGCTTCACTGAGGTGGTACAGCATGCCATGCCTGACAGCAGACACATCTGTTAGGTGCTTTCTGCTGCTATTGCAGCACATTTCAGTGCGGGAGGGCAGTGCAAGAGCATTTACGTAAAAGGATAAATGTATACACATCAGCTCTGCACTAAAAGCTAGTACTAGCAGTACCTGTGTTATTGGACAGTGGGGGCTAGGCTATCAGTTCTGAAAATTTATAACTGTTTGACTACAGGTTTATTGGTTTGATTTTTTTCCCTGCACCAGCAGAGAGACAGCATATCAAAACTTCCCTCTCATCTGGAAACATTTCCTTTTCCATACTAAAACTTTCCCCCCTTTTTTCTGTCAAAAGATAACTCAGAAAAAATACAGGACAAATTGCAAATCAACTGAAATAGTTACAAAAACTGAATGGAGACCAGTCGTAAGAATATTTAAAGGACAAGTTGCAGCTGTGCTTGTTTAATTTCAGCAGAAATGTGAGAAATTGCATCAATAGGGTGGATGCCTCTTGACACGCTGGATGAGTCACATCAATCAGTCTACAGGCACAGTAATTGGACACCTAGAGCAGCCTTGTGCCATTGGAACAGCACAGGAAGGGAAACAAACAGTACACAAGGTTTAGATCATTCTAATTTCTTACTTTCAGCGGAGTTTTATGCCTGCACACACACATCCATTTGAGCTGCAGGAAGTTACTTCTGCTTAACTAGTAGGGGGAATGGATATATTATGTGGATATACCATTTTTTAAATACAGAGGGATTTCATGCATAGTGTTGAGAGTGAGTTGTTCTACTGGTAAAAGAGTAATATTGTGATTACTAAATTGTAGTTGGCAGGTAACACAGTAAAGCAACTTTGGGAAACTTAAATTCCCCAACTTAACTGCTTATTCATTTTAAAGATTAATTTTATTATGCAACTCTCTAATATATATTTTATATATTTTAAAGACCCAGCACAATGTATAATTAAATAGATGCTTATTAAACATACAACTCCACAGCTTTAAAAAATTACAGGCCTAGAATTACCATGTTTGTCACTGAGACCCACAATTTTAAAATATTTATTATTTTCTTAGATTGTATGGATGGTTACTCTACATTAAGATCTTAGGAAAAGAATAATAGAAATTATATCAAAACTTTATTTCTACATATGATTTTCTTAGGGCTTATAACTAAACTGAAAAGTTGCTTTTTTTCTCCAGCACATTTTCATTCATTAGTTTTCTCTCCATTCTGTCAAAAAGAGACAGCAATAGATAGCATTTAATTATACACTAAACAGATCAAAAGCTGCCTCTATATGATTACACAGTCCCAGAAAAAGAACAGTCACTAAAATAGTATCCTGCAAACAAAATTGCATCTGATGTAAACCACAGAGAAGCAAATCAAACCTCATGTGCAATGTAAAAAGTGCACTACCATGAGATCTGCCTTCTCCCTCTGAGGACGCTCAGCACGTACAGAAAAAGAGTAGCTTCAGCACTGGCAAGAGAAAGAGCAGAACAGGAAGCTCTCAGATCTCAGAAGAGAATTCTTAGGCCACAGTTGCAAAAAAGAATCTGCTCCTATTGTTATACCAGTGTGTTTGTTACCACACCAATTTCCTCAGAGAGCAACAGCTTCTTGGGAGCAGAGGGAAGGTGGCTCTGTGAAACCTTTCCCAAGGCTGTGGGAGATGGGGCTAAGGCACCCTTGAGGTCAGAATCTCTGCAGGCAGGCAGGCAGGCAGACCTGAGGCACTCTTTAGAGCAGTGCCAGGCTCTGTGCTTCCTCAGAACTAGCGAAAAACATGGCAGGAGGTCTCTTCTTCATGAAGCCTCTGTTGGCTGCAGGATGAGTTTGTCTCCTGGGTGTTGATAGTGTCAATGACAGGCTGTAAGGAAATACAGCAGCAGTCCCATGGAAAACAGTAAGGCAGAGGGATCTCTGGGGGCTGTTCAAGGTCTAGAATAGGCTTTGGAGGATGTGCAGATTTTGGTGGCAGATTTGCTGCATGTGCCAAAAGAGGGAAGGAAATTCCCCCTGAGCTCCTCCCATGTCTGTTTGATGGAAGCTCCAAGGGGAACAGTAATGAACACTCTGCACTTCACATAGATAAGAAAATGCTTCAGTGTGCAGATGCACATTTATCTACACAACAATAAATGCACTTTATATATTAGGGAGGTTTTATCAAAGTTGGTCTGCTCTGTAATTATGTTGAGAAGTGAATTGGATGGAATTTGAATGAGTTAAGGTAATGAGCTATTAACCTAGAGGATCTTTTACCAAATGATTCATACGCATTTAGTCTTTCCCTCTTTCCTCCAACCTCATTGTAAAGATGAAATGAAAGACTGAGTTGATCAGGATATCAGCACTCATGGCTATAGCAGCATTCAGCAGAAATGAAAAATAACCTTTCTTGTACTAAACTATGCAGGTATATTAAAGCAGTAGGATTTATTTATTTTTTTTTTTTTTTGTACATTTGCACAGCATGGGCAAATAGGAAAAAATTAAGACAGTAGGTAGTCTCATGTTTTTTATAACAAGAAATCCCTGCTGGAAAGAACTACAGAAACAAATGAATTAATGCTAGGATCAGAATGAAAGGAAGACTAAGTGATGCACTGCTCAGATCTCCACCTACACAGAGTCCCTATCTCTCACAATTTTTAGCTCATTAGGGATAAAGTTTCTCCTTTTTTTTCAGTAGACACATAGGAAGTCACCTCTTTTGAAAATATGTGGGAATCTGGCAACTGCATGGCAGAGACAAGTTGCTGTGTCTCCACAAAGGAAATGATGTATGACAAGATTGTCCCCTCTGCCAGCCATCATCCTACAAAACCGTACAAACAATTCCCTCTGGAGCTTAAAACCTTCAAGACAGCAACTGTAGGGGGGAGATGGGCTCCCTCTAAGAACCTGCACTCATTCTTTCTTTGCAGTAGAATGTGAGACTCTAAAAGGGCAGGAAAAAAACTTTGATGAGAAGTCTCTGCAGCTTTGTCACTCACTGGTTTCAATTCTGAGCGGAGAAGGAAGTGAAGGCTCTGCAGAACAGAGAGAAGACAAACAAAGGAGGTGAAGCCAACCCTGGCTGTCCAGCTCTAAGCTCCTCTGGCACACACTGTGTGCTTGGAAAGCATGTGTGTAACCCAAAGAGAACATGTTCTATGCAGTTCTGTCTCCAATGAGGAAGTCAACAAGGAGATTGTTTCCTGTGCCTGTACTGAGCTTGTGTCAGCCTCCCTGGGGGACCCACAGGGCTGCACCAGGTAGGACCTGAGGAGAACGCTGAGCTCCCCAGCATCAGGCTGTTTCTGGGACATGGCCCTTCTTCCCAGCAGCAGCTTCCCTCGGTCCCTGGCCCTGCCATCGCCCCCATCGGCGTGGCGGGCACAGGGAGGGGCCGCTCAAGCGCTCTCGACAGAAGGCAGAGAGCAGAAGGAGCCGTGCCGGGCTGTCCTCTGCCTTGCTCTCAAGCCTTTGTGTGTGCGACATTCTCCCTGCGCCTTGTGCCAGGCTCTGCGTCCTGGGTAACACGTGGATTGATAAATCCACAGGCAGTGACGCTGTCTTCACACTTCCTCCTGCTTTTGTCACCTGCTGCAGCAAGTCGGGGACACAGCAGCTCTGTAATGTCTACTTGTGATTGAACTAAGCAGTTCAAGGGATTAAGATAGTTTTCAATAAGTAAAATATTTTATTTCACTGGGGGATTTTTTGGTCCTTGGCATGAAACAAATTAAACTCAAGCTGTTCCTCAAGTAAATTCAAATGAAGCTGCTCAACCACCTGGACTCACAAAATTTTTCACACCCAGTCTCTTTATCTTACTCATTTCCTCTTCCTTTAAATACATTTTTAAATGTATTTGAACTAAAGTCCTTGAATTATCCACTTGGAAAGATTTTCATCTTTTCTTCAGCAATTTAATCCTTTAAATTGTATATCAAGGGTCTTTAGGGAACTGATTGACCTAATTTTTAGATATGCGATAGAAATTCAGTGAAAAGTAAATGTATTAACTTAAATGCAATTAAAATTATAGGAATCTACTTGGAATAATCTGATTTGTCTGGACTTTCAAAAAAGCCTCTAATGAGTCCCGCACAAGAAGCTATTAAAAAAGCAGCCAGTTGTGAGGTGAGAGATTAGTGATTTGAGACAGCTTACACAGACATGGCCAATATTCTGTGTGACAAAAGGCTGACACTGAAACAGTCCCAAACCCATGTTCAAGCTCTGCATAGTGCAGCAAGCTGTCACTCAGCTCACTTGGAACAAAAGTGAACAGAAAACTAAAGAACTTAAATTAATTGAAAGTACAAAATATTGACAGCTGAAAGTCTTTGTTGACAAGAACAGAGTAATGGACATGAGAAGAAATATTCATACAAGTTTGGTGTATAAGTTTTGGAAGACCAGAGCATCACTGTGGACAGTTCAGTGGCTGTCAAGAAGCAAACATACAGATTGTTCCAAAGCATAAGGAAAAGCAAAAACAATCCAACAAACACAAAACAAAACAGAAAATACAATGACATTTTGAAAATTAGTGGTATGGTCCCATCAACAGGAATGCTGTATTTGATGGCCCCAGAGAATGGTTTAGAATCACAGGGAGAAGTGTGAGAGATAAAGAAGAGGAAATAAATATGATTATAGGCTGTGAAGGCTTTTCTTCTGAAGTGAAATGCTAAAGAAGTGTTTACAGAAAAGATGAATAGAAAAACACTTAGCCCTGAACATGGGCAATAATGAATATTATATGGAAGAGAAAATGAGCACTTTATCTTTTAACAGGAGAAAAATACAATGAAAATGAAAACCATACATTTAAAATATATTACAGCCTCTTTTCTTTCTGACAATTCCACAAGAATAGTCTACAAGACCAGATTTGTGGAATCTTCTTCTGAAACACTGATTGATAGGAAATTAAGTATTTCACATGTAATTCAGAACAATCAGGGGGAGTGGAAAGCTTATTAAGAAAATAAGAGGGGCCCTCCAGAGATATGAGCTTCTTTACTCCTCCTTTAAATTATGATTATGAAAAGAGACTATAATGGTCTTCCATGATGAAGAGACTGGACTTTTTAGGAATAAGACTAAGTGAAAGCCAACAGTAGGGTTAAGGTGCAAATTAAAGCTGTCATTTAAAATGAGAGTTTCACAGACTGATGACAACTGCCATGCAACTCACCTTGAAGCTCACTCTCCCTCGACTAATGCATGATACACAGATCATAAAAACAATGATTCTTCATGCTAGTATAAACTCCTCATGTAGTATAAACTACAGTGAAACTGCAATTAAAGAAATGAAGCCTTCCTATAAATACTGGGAAACAAAGAAAGTTTTTGATTATATGTGAAACCAAAATGAGGCAGAGCTCGAGTCTTGGGTAGAAATGCTGTGCACTAACTCCAGCCTTGCTCCTTAGCATAGCAGTAATCAGAGGCACACAGACCACAGGATGCTCCACCCATCTTCCTGGCATCCCGAGGCAGAGCCTCATCTCAACATGCACAGGGCTCTAGTGAAGCTTCAGCTTCACTGACTCCTGGAAAGGAAAGTAAAATTGCAGGTGTATAAAACCTCAGAATATGACATCAAAATACAACACTAGCAATGCTGCGTTTTGTAATCTCACCTTTGAAGTGCCTGTCACGAGGTACTATCAAAATCCAGACATTTTTCCTCTTTGGTGGCACTATATTACATCATGTATCAGCAGAAAACTTCGATTAATCTACCACACATCATTTTTTCTCCCAGCCAGATTTCACATCATCAAGACTATGAATATTTTACACTGTTAACAGGGTATAGAGGAAAAATAGTGTTTGTGAGCTATTCAGATAGCATGGTGATAAAGCTCATTACAGAGTAAAAATAGCTGAAATTTATTCCAGTGAACTATATTAATTCACAAATACAACTAATTTTAAACCCTTGCATAACAAGAGAATGAAAATAGAAGACTGCATGCAAGTGTGTGTGCTTACACATATGTGGAGAACTGAAATACACTTCTCCAGCACATCTGCACCCCTGTAAATAGAGAGCTAAAAATGAAGTGGAAGGAAAGAATTTCTTTGCAAAATAAAACAAACAAACCAACTCCACACACACGGGGATGAACTTAGCCTGAGGTTCCTTCCTCAAAGGACATGTCCTTCCCTGGCGTGGCCATAGCAAGGAACCCATCCTCACAGTGTCTCCTCACAGCCAAAATCACAAAATGCACACAATCCACAGAAAATGATGGGCTGCAAAGCACTTGCAGATGACATCTCAAAGAATTCCTGGTTCAAACAAGTACAGTGATCAAAACAGCCTGATGCACAGTCTCTCTTTTACAAAGAGGTATAACAAGGTTTTTTTTTTTCTGTGCAGAGAAGAGAGGACAGGAAGGGACAGAGTTGCAAAGGGATTTTTTTGTCCCAAATGTGGATTTTCAGTTTCTCATTTCAATCACTCATTTGGCTTCAATTTTTTCTTAAGCATTTTGTGTCCCATTTCTGGTGACTCATAATGAAGCGTACGGCAGAAGGAACCTTGTGAATCAAATCAAAGAACCAGAGCCTGTGGAACAGAAATCCAACCTCAAGGCCTGAACACAGGAAGCATATTCATTAAAAAGAGTGCATGCCATGCCAGGTAGTCATCACTTAAGTCTTCCTTTCTCATGGGAAGCCACAAAGGCTGCACTCTTAGCACAGTATGATCTAATACACCAACATTTCAATTGCCTATTTCAACCCAAAAATTAACAGAACTTTCTATCCCCCATAAATGTCCCCTGAGACTGACATGTGTCAAGACAGGTCAACAGACAGACAGGACCACGAGAAGGCCACCTGAACCCTGTCAGTTACTTAAGCCTCCTTCTCAAGGTGGATATACAGACACCAGAACTGGGGCATGAAATGCCATTTTAAAAAGGGAATAGAAAGACGTGACCATCTTTTCTTTTAGGAGGGAGATGGGAAGGGGAGGACAGTTTAAAAGAGATGTGTTGGCATGCATTTCTGGAAGAAGTGTGTTTAAAGCTCCTAGCAGAAAGGAGTGGTGGTGTGAGAGGGAGGAGGGCATTCTCACTAGGACTGAAACAACAAAATATAAGATTGCTGCCAGCCACCTAACTGTCAGTGGAAGCTTTTTTCCTTCAACACTGCTGGACTACATTATTTTTTCCAGTTTTTATCAAATGAAAAACTGGGACACTTCACAGTTTCCCATAAAGGCATTCACTTGTAACTGAAAACCAGGAAGAGGATGAAGGGGAAAAGGAGGAAATTATATGCAAAAGCTAACTTTGGTGTAATGAAGTTATTCCCTCTGGGCTCTCTCTATAGCCATGAGAGGCTCTTTCAGCTCAGGGGTTCTCTTTGCTTATGACCCCTAAAGCAGCCATGGCAGATGAGACACAGGGTTCAAGCAGCCCTTGTGAATCCCCAGTGTGCAGGAACAGCTGACCAAACCTCCTGCTTGCCTTGCTTGGAACGTTAGCAGAGCAACAATCAGCAAAATGCACAGCAGCAGAACACGCACAGCTCTGCACTTTGCAGTGCTGGGGAAAGGCAGTAGAATGCACCTCTTGTGATAGCCCTGCCCAGGGGAAGTGATGGATAAACCAGCTGAGCAATGCACACCTCTCTCCATAAACAGCTGCATGAGCCTTTATGGCCAAAAGACTCAGGCTGATTATGCAGTCAGAAAATACCAACTCTTGGCATTCCCTACAGGCACACAGAGGACTGTGGGATCCAATTCTCTGCTGGGTGTTGATCCCTTATCATTTCTGCTGGTACTTAATACCACTGTGGCTCCTCTGAGGGTACATTGCAGACAAAAAAACACTTTAAATTCAGAAACCTGTAAAACTCTACCAATGCTACTTCCTAACAAAGGCAGTGCAAAAAGTAGGCAATCAAAAAGAAATGTTAACAAATGGAAGATTGATTAACCTCATTGAATTTGCAATTGTCCTTGCCTCATTATTCTGAGGTAAGAAGGCAAGCAGCACGCTGCACACTTGCTCTTTACTGTAGGTGTGGACACACACTGTTCCTTCAGCCAAGTCATCCTTTAAAGATTATTTTTTGATGCATTATGCAAGTGATATATAGTAAATTTTTGATGTATTTGTGACATTATACTTTTCTAAATGGCTAACACTGCATGTGATAAAGTTCAAAAGGGACAGGGAAAAAATGAAAAAAATGTTTTAAGTAAAGCAGGAGAAAATGAAGAGAGGCCTAATGAGAGTACTGGCAAAACAAATACAGGCAATACAGTAGCAGCATCTGTAAGCAACTACATCAAACGTCTTACTCCTCTCCCTTTAAAATCAATGAATATTTCTCCAATTAGCTTAAGTATTATTCCAGGACAAAAAAAAAAAAAAGTGCTTAAAATTTTCAGTCTTTATGGGATGGCATGAGCTTATTCATGGAGTCTTGAAAATACAAGAAATTGTCTTCAAATTATACCAAATTCTGGGTAAGGTAGTAACAAAGGAATTCTTGCACAGCTTTTTATGATACAAAACCCCCAGAATGTGAAATCTCACAAGAGATTTGTGAAAAGAGCATAAAGTGCCTCAAAAGCAATAGGTAAGCCATTAGGAAAAACAAAACAAAACAAAAACCACAAAACAAAACAAACAAACAAAAAAACCCCCCAAAAAACAAAAAATCCCCCAAAAACCAAAACCACAAAGGGACCCCCAATTTTCAAGGGAGAGTGATTTGGTTAAGAACAATTTTGGTTAAGTAATTAAGGAGCAATACCAGTCACCAAGTGAAAATCAAGTAGCATTGCACCCAGACACCTGTGCCAGCAGCCCCAGCAAGAACAGCTCTGACCTCACTTCTTACCTCTCATGGGCACGCTTAAACTGGAAACAAATTCTCTCAGGGAGCTTTACATCCTCTTAGACATCCTTGCTCTTTCCTTCACCATCTTAAGGAATGTTGCACCTTATTTTCTCCCTCGGGAAAGATTTTGGTGACCCCTTTATTTCACAAAATAATGGGAAAAAATACTCAAAATGGACATAGCTTGAACAGTCAAAACATGGCAGTTAATTTTCTTAATGGACTTGTCTGTTTGATGACCCAACAAACCATTTATGGGCCAACAATACAAAGGTTTTAAGCTGCACCCTCTCGTCCTTTTTTTTTTTTTTTTTTTTTTTTTTAAGTCAAAGGAAAATGTTTGATGACATTCATGAGTAGACAAGAAAAGAAAATCCCTAACTAGTCTCAGCCAAATTACAGACTTGAGGAAAACCTAAAAGGAGCAGAACATCTCTGAACTGACCTAAGGATTTTCCAGTTTATAAAGTTGTATTTTGCTCCTGCCTTTTTTAACCTACAGTTCATTTTTTGTGTAGTTTTAATAAAAATACCCCTTTATAGTCTGCATTTTGATTTCACCAATTCTTAAAAAAATATTTTGAAAAATTTTGAACAGCTTTAAAAATATACTTAATCTTACTGAAAATAAATTAAAGGACAGGTCTCCCTACTCTCTGTATATTATTAGAGTAACTGCAGTAAATTCACTGCTCATGTAATAATAGAATCCTGCTCCTTTAGATTGTCTCAGAAAATTAGCCTTATGCTTTCCTCAGCAGTGAAAGACAATTCAAAGCAGTTCAAGAATGATGAATGAGGATAAGCTACTGTTTTCTTTTATGTTCATAAAACTGTACCAATGTAATAGCAGGCAGGCACTTAAATTGCTACTGGAGCTCAAAGCACCCACCCTAGCTCATGTATTTTTTGGGAGTCTGACATGTACTAAGCTATTTTAGAGTACACCCTGCATTTAAAAGTTAAGAAGAGTTATGTTACCAGTGCCTCAAGTAAATTAGAGAACACCATGCTCCTAGGTTAACATAATGTACCATCAACATCCAGTTAGTTCTACCAGTAATATTCAAAAACTGAATTTGATTTTCAGTATGTATGTGACCTGACCATAAAATTCATTTAACAGAACACCAGCAGAATGCCTCCATTCCCATGCAGAACTGGAGATGAACCATCTATCTACTATCTGGACTGCAATGTTGCTTGAACAGCAACTAAAGCTGCTTTAGAAAGCATAATCTTATTATTAAATAAGGTAATAAGGTTACCTTAAGGTTAAAGGTAATTTAAATGTATTTTAAACAAAGGGGTTTTTTTTCCAAAATTTATCTGCTTTCCTACTGTGAGGCTGTATTTTGATGATTTATGTAACATTGTGGCCTAAACAGTGGAAGTCTTTTTTTCTCTCCCCCCAAAAACACACTTTAGACTTGAGCATTTGAACAGCCACACTTAGAGACCTTGCTCCAAATATAGTTAGAGAGCAGAATTACAGTTCCTACCAATACCATAAACGCTTCAGTCAAGATTTATTCCTACACTAACAGGAATTTGCTGGGTGCGTCAGCAGCTCATCTCTCTAACACCTCACACCACCACTGTGAGGAAATTCAGGAACTTGGCCAGGCACTCCTAGAAAAGGGATGCAGCCTCTCCTGCTGTTATCTATGGATGTGGATGTTACAGCCACATTTGAAAGCTAAATTTTAAGCATGCAGTATCAGAGCAGGTCACCACAAATTCCTTCCCACAGATCTCTGATGCACAGCCAAGTCTGCAAGATTCCTCTACCACTCATCCCCCAAGCCAAGGCCAAGGTGTTTCAACCCTGGTTTCAAGTATCATGGATTAAGAGCTGAACAAAACAGTGAAGAAAATCACAGGACCTCCACTTCTTGCAGTCTTTCAATCAAAACTGCTGTTCCAATCACAACCTAGAGCTCCAGTATTAATTACAGACAAGAGGCACAAGTCACTCCTTTACCATGCAGGGTCTACAATGAGCTGTTACTGCTGAGGAAAGCAAGCCCAGAGCATCCAGTGCCACTCAGCTCTACAGCAACTGAGAACTGACTACCCCCAAAACTCTTACAGCACGTGCATCTCCTGGAATACCCTCATTGTGAATACTACGGAGTATTTTGACTTGTTCCCCTTGTAAAAAATACAGTAAAATGAGTAAATAAAGGGCAGGAGGACAAGCCTACAGAGCAGACTGGCATAAGGTGAGACTGCAGGTGAATTTTAACTTCTAGAAAAGAAAAATGGCAAGAATACAGGGGTTTAGGCTTATAAAATGACACACAAGATGGCAAGGGAAACGCATCACAAAGTAGCAAGTTGAAGTGATCTGGCAGAGGGTATAAAAGAAACATCCTTTTACAGATACTCTAAAGTAAAACACTGGACTGGTTGCACAGGATGCTGCAGAATAAATGTAACATGTTTGATTTATTTCCATTTATTAAAGGTGTCATTAACAAACTTCTTAACTAGACCAGAATATCTCAAATGTTATGGGTTAATAAAACATATGCTATTAAACCCATAACATATTAAGGGAAGTATAACTGCAGATATATTAAATAAGCTTGTACAATTAAACCATTATGGAGTATAGATTCTTTTCATTAATGTGCATGGAGAGGTATCAAAGAAGCGTAAGAATTAGCAGAATTCTCTTTAGAAAACATTCTTTCAAATTAAGTTTTTGTGGATTTAACACACTGCCAAAATGCACACATCATTTTGAAAATGAGACGTGTTGGGCAAAAACCCAACAGTTTAAACATGTAACACATGATGCCACCCAAGTATTTTTAGCTGTGTGCCTTAGCAAGATAGAAATCTTACTTTTTTCTGCAATGTAAATTTACTTTCTATGAAAATGTTTTTGACTGGAAACACTGTCTTACATGAAAGGCTACAGAAATAAATTCTGTCAAATACAGAAAAAAAAATTAGACATTTTTCTTAGAAAAAATGCTGTGACAAGATTTAGGCATAACTGATCTATTTCCTTAGAAATGGTTCTACTTTCTGTTATAAAACAGCTCAAATGTGTTTCTTATGCTTCGTACAAGAAATATGATTTACACATGAAATGTGAAAGTTCTCTTTTGTCCAGCAATTGTGTCCATTTCACAAATAAAAAAGAAATGTTTTTATACAGCAACAATAACTGCATAATCTGCAACTACCACCTCTTTCCTACTGACCTTGTCCCCACACTATTTCCTATTTCAATCCTGAAGACTTTGCAAATTTTTCTGTAACTTACTATACTATTGAGAATTAGTCTTAACCAGATGATTTTGATTCATTTCTCATGAAATCAAGATTGAGCACATTAGACCCCATGACTCCAGATAGAACAATTTTATATCAAGTGCTGCAGCAACTGAGGGGTAGCTTTTTTGAACTCTGCTTCCAAAAAACTTGAGCACTTCAAAACATCTAAAGAGATTTAAAACATCTGTTTTGGTTTCTTGTTTTTATATACTGGAAAAGAGGTTCCTTAAATGTTCCCGCTGTAGGGATAGAGTTGAAGACTAAGACTTGGAAATCAAAGTCACAACTGAAAAAACCAAAGCAACCCTTTTTCCAAAAAGATCACAAGTGTAACTAGCTCAGGATGTCTCAATATTAAAAAACATTGTGAAAAGTAACAGAACAAGCTGACACACTTTCACATGTGACATTTAAAACAGCAACATTGTGTTTTTGATTTTTAAGTCCTGAAGAAAAAAAATCAACTGAGTATTTCCTGAAGATTTTGGTCAAAAGGCTTTCAAGTTTGCCAGGTTGAAAGAACATGCAGATAAGAATGCCTGTTTGAAAATGTTACTGTTTTCTCATGTAACATTAACACTGTAGTCTGAAATTTGTACATTATCACCACAGCCTCAGCATCTGGCTTTCAATGAACAGGAGAAAAAAACCAGCATTTATCAGATTGAGAAGTTACAATTACAAATACTTGAAACTAAGTGACAAAACACCCAATTTGCTGGTTATCTTACTGTTTTATTCACAAAATAAAGAGCTTTGTCTTTCCAAACAAAGAACATAACAGAAAGACTCAATGATACAATTATAAAAAAGCAGTACTGAAAATTTGAAAAAGTCTGGTAAAATTTACAAATGCAAATGTATCACTTTGTACAAAATCTTTTTTTTTTAAAAGAAACTTCAGTGATAGCTTTTAAAATCCAGTTCCAACAGCTTGGCAATGCCCCTTGATTGCAGCAGGGCGCTATTTCCTCCTGTGCGGGGAGCTCTCCCGGCGCCTGTCGTCGCCCCGGCGGGACTCCCTCTCCCTGTGCTGCTCGGGGTGGCGGCTCTGCCTGTCCCGCTGCTGCTTCTCCGAACCGTTCCTGGAGCGCTCCGCCTGCTCCTCCTCCCTCGGGCTGCAATGGCCGCGCTCCCTCTCTCGGGATTTGGATCGCTCTCTTCTCCTACTACGATGTCCATCGTCTTTGCTCCTGTGTCTGTTGTAGTTTTCATCATCAGACACAGAAGCTCTTCTTTCTGCTTTTTTTGGTTTTGAATTACTGTGTTTATTTTCTGGATCCTTACTTCTTTCATGGTTCCTATCCTTTCCGCCATGGTAACCATCTCTGCCGTTGGATTCCTCTCTGTGGTGGTACTTTGAGACATCATCTCTCCTGTGCGATTCTCTTAAATGTCGATGATTTCTTTCTGATTTGCTCTCAGTATCACTTCTTTCCTCTTGCTGCCTCCTTCCAATTTTCTTTTCAAGCGATTTCCTTCTCCTTTCTTGTTTTTTCCTGGAAGCTTTATCAGATTCTCTATTTTTCTTTTGTGTCCTCCTTCTTTTGGCTTTAGAAACATCTGAAATTATAAAAAATTATGGAACTAAGGTTGTTTTCTTATTTAGTATATTTAACTTATTAAACTACAGAGAAAGAGTTCTAGAGAGTATTTTTTGCTAGAAAAAATTTGGGCACATGTATCTGGACAAAGGTTCCAAAATAATTAACTCTTGATTTTTATCCCTCTGCTATCTGCAAGTGATGCCTGGCCTTTGTAAACCTCACCCTCTTGCTGACTTGTACTCAAGGACCAGGCATAGGCTGTAAAGTCATACACCAAAGCACTCTCACAAATAATCCTTTTTCTACGAAGATGACCTTTCTCAGACTATTCAGTCTCATAATCATCTACTTTTCCTGGAAAAGCTTATCAGTCAATGGAAATGAAAAACAGCAGATGAAGAAAAATCTCCAACACTATCTCACAAGGAAAAAGAGGTAGGATGAAATGGTTTGAGATAAAGGTATTGCAGCAACATAACAATGGCCTTCAGGCTCACTTTTCAGGAGAAATAGCAACAGCTTTGTCAACAAGACTAAAACTAACTTCTGTATTTCTAAAAACACAGTAGTCTCATCTCAGTGGAAGAGGTCTTACCCTTCCTGTTTCCTCTTTATCAGGTACCTTCAGATCCCACTTGACAGTATTTGGCACCAACAACTATTCACAATAACCATTCATCCACCCTAATGTATGAACTACAGGTGATGCTTCTCCTCACCATTTGAAAATACCACAGCCATGAACTGATTTATTGGTACATGCATTATCTGAATTGTCTAGTCTCGTGTCTGAACTAAGGCTTGCGACATTCTGCTAAAATGCAATGATGGATCAATTCAGATATATTTTAATCCATTAAGTTTTTTAAGCAGTGTTTCCCATACTATTTTACATCTACCAGTATGCAGGAAAAGACCTGAGAAAACAAACAGAAAAGAAACAGCTGCTTTGATGGCAGATACATTTTATCCTCTGCTGGACCTGTTTTATAACTACCTCCCCAGGGCAGTGCTGAGCTGAGCAAGCTGATGAAGTTCCAAGCATTAACAGGCAGCATGACAGTAATCTCTAACTTAGCTCAGTTTCTAATCAGCAAGTTTTCTATTTTTCTTTTATACACTCCACCAACACTGAAATATTGCACCACATTCCTCTGAAAAAATGTCTCTTAACTCTTCCAAGTAATTTTATAGATTTAAAAAGCTGCAAACACAGGAAGACTTGAGTTATAACCAGTAATGGAACCTCAACTCAGTTTATCATTAAAGAACACTGTTATCTCCAGTTAGTGTTTTGACCACTGTAATAAAGTACACAAGAAAATGAAAAGTGAAACCAGGCTACAAAGGTATCAAGGTGCAAATTTTAATGAAATGTGTTCCTCAGTGGAGAAAAGGGAAGCAGTAAAAGAGAAGGCCCTAACCTTTGAAAAAACCCTGTTTCTACTCAGAGGCTGCAGACTTGGTTTGTCACTAAGGACTGACCCCTCTGGTTGCCATCAAGCAGCTCAGCAGAGCTGCAGCTGTCCCTGCAGGACCATCTGGCTCTGTGCTGACCCAGCGCCTCCCTCTGACCCTGTTTGGCTGTGCCCTCCTCTCGTGCTGTCGTCACTAATGCTGTCACCAGTGACACACAACTCCCACCTTGCACAGGAGATTGTGGTGGAGAACAGAACTGCATTCCCAAAGCAGCAGCAGTTCACATTGCTTTTATTTTATTAATCATTTTCATTTCAAAGACATGTAATAAATCAAATTAACTTCAAATCAGCAAACTTCCGCGCTACAGGAAGTCATGCTGTGCCATCATCTGCTCCTGCTATATATACTGGGGGAGATTGTACACTCTAACTATCTAAATTTACTTTAAAGATTAAGCAATGTTTATGACAGTTCATGTTAACAGAAGTTTCTATATCAGCACAACAGTGTAAGATACTAGACACTAATTATAATGCATAAAAATACAAAATAAGTTATCAGCAAAAGCTAATTCTTCCTTGGAAAACCCTCTACAGACAAGAACTTTCACTATATTGTCACACAAATTTTTCCCAAAGCAGACAAATTAGAAATAGGGACTTTGATGGAGAACAATATTTAAACACATTGCTAGAACTGAAGAACTGACTTCTGACTCAAGGAAGAAGCATACGTTTCCAGGGAAAGACACAAGGGCTATCAAGCACACTCAATTAAGACAAGGAAAAAAGAGTTGTAGACATGAGTCTCTACGGTTCACCAGTAAACACAGAGAAAATAACTGGGAATGACTCTAATCCCTCAATTCTCCGATAAAATAAAGTCGTAGTAGAGTGCAACAGATATCAGTTGTGTAAAAAAAGTGATCTACAAACCAATGCTTCTCAGATATTTAAGTCTCTAAAAACAGAATTCAGTTTTTCTGAGTTTAAATCCAAAAATAAATTTCCATGAGAAATATTTAATATTTTAAAACTTTAAGTTAAAAAAATCAATTAGTTTTTAAAACAGAGAAATGACCACTGCTATAGCCAGATTTTCCTCACAAGTATACAAAGAAACAGTAATAAATATATCTGGAGAAATAAATAAAAGAGAAGCAAATAGTTGTACTGCTGGTGTTTAAATACCTGAGTCACTGCTGCTGTCACTGCTAGATGAGGAGTCACTGCTGCTGGATGACTCTGAACTACTACTGCTGCTGTCTGAATCAGAATCTGAGGAAGAGTCTGAAGAATCTGAAGATGAAGAGGAATCTGATGATTCGACATTTTGCTTCTGTGTCATAATCAACTTTGGTGCATTTTTAAGATGTTCCCGTAATTCATCCCTAATTAGAGGGAAAAAAAAAAAAAAGTTCCTCAATTTTATTCTTTTGTTCATGGGGAGAGGGAAGATGAGGAAAGTAAGTATCAAATGAGAAAAGTGTTCCTCACGTTAGTCCTCCAAGGCCAATGGAAGTGAAGAAATTGATGGCAAAGCGAGTGTTTCTTGGGTTATCCCGAGGCAATAATCCCTCAAAGAAAGGCTGCAGCGTCCTGATGGAAACAAACATCTATATTAAACACTGTGCCAGTTCAGCACTCTCACTGACATAAACAAACTGAAAAAGAAACTGTATGGATCTCTGTATTTCTCCAGAAACTGTATGGAGAAAGCAAAAGTTCTCTTCATGCATTTTTCAACACTTTCATTGTTTGTACCCTTGATGCAGCTAATCAAATGCTATTTGAAAATTTGCTCTTTTATGACAACATAAACTTTACACACAGGAGAGCTGCACACATACTGACATAATGACAATAGAAACCTCAACTTTGTGAAGCCCTTAAGTGACTTGTGGAACTGCAGCAGCCTGTTACAGCAAAGGATAACAGGCACTGACCAAGAAGTCCAAAGATTAGGGATCCATGCTGAAATCCACCCTTAGGGATAGTTTCAAATTTAAGTTTACATGAGCTAAAACATCTACTAAATTCTTCATCATACACAGAAGAAATCTCAACTTAGAGGAAATAGCACAAGCAACTGCAAGTAACATTGTCAGAAGGCGATGCGTTAAATCCCATACAGATTTAAGGGAATGTTATTTATACTACATTTAAGGATTAGTAAGTAATCCTAGAGAAACTGTTACTAATAGTTGTGTGTTTTTTCTAAGTTTTGTCAGAAAGAGAAGCCCCAGTAACATTTATTATGCAGCTATAGAGCTGACAATATATAAAAATAAACCGGCACATGGAAATTGTTACGGTAGCTGAGTGTCACTGGGGGGTGGAGGGGGAACAGATACATCTTGCAAAGAGTCATGCACATACTCGAACCCAAAATGACAGCAACACACTCAGCTTCAAAAGTGATTCCTTGCCATGACTAAATCTATACATGAACTTATTCTTGAAGCACTGCAGCTACAGAAGGGCAGTCTCACTTGAACCTGAACACAGAGTTCTTATCTGTATGTTTTCAGATAAAGAACCTAATTAAATTTACAGTTTTGAAAATAAAACTTCAACTTACTCATCTTTTAATCTTGCATTTAAATTAGGAAGTCCCATATATTCACTGAGCTCCTGAAAGAATATTTTGACAAAAATTCTACTGGAGGATGTGGTAGTTTCTTCACTCAGTATTATACATTCAAGGACCTGAAAATATTCAGAAAAGCATTCACCTTTAAGTTTAAATATACATTCTTTTCTTATCTTAAAAACTTTTGTCCTCCTGAAGTAACTAATAAAGACTGTTTTTTTTCCCCCACGGTTCATAAATTCTATCCAAAACTCGTTCTCAAAAAATCTTTTCTACCACCTGGGAGCAGCTGCTGATCGTATTTGTGCTAGTAATTCTAGCATAACAAACAGAAAAAGGATTTTTTTTACCTAGGAAAGCTCCACAAGACAAAATCAGATATGTGAACTTCTGCCAAATTTAGAGATTTGGGATTTAAATACAAGAGAGGAAAAATATTTGGACTGACTTATGTGTGCTTGAAGAATGACAGTTAGACTAGGCTATGAAACAAGAATAAAATTACCTTGGTATTTATTTCTTCATTTTTAATGCTATATAATAATATATCTCAGAATGTGAGATTGCTTTTATTTATTAGGTATTTAAATCATAAAATGGCAGGATTTTAATTGTCTTATAATTCAATACAACTTCTAATTTATCAAAATCTAGAAGCTCAAAACTCTTTTCCAAAAGAACTACTTTTTAATCAATCAATTCCAGCTGAACTCCCTAAAATAATAGCTTAAATCAGCTACTGAAAAATGGGGAGAGAGGATGATGATACACAAGAGGGAGAAAGAGGAGATGGAACAAACCAGAATTCTCCAACAGTGTCTCAGAAGTTACTTAAGGTAATCCAGTTTGCCACAAGTCATTACAAATTGTAGAACAATCCTAGAATTAATGTATTATATGTTACTGTGGAGTACTAGAGATTAACTGCTGAACAAGAGATCGAGGACAATGGCTTTTTTTGTTTGAACTTACACTCCAGGGAATTGAATCGGTGTACAGGAGATGAGCAAACATCTTGGCCACATTCCTCAGTTTGTTCGTTTCCAAACGATGAATGGTATCATACTGCTCCTTGAAAATGGCTTCAAAGGATTCCATATATTCTTTCTTTAGCATGCAGAAACGCTGAGACAACATGGTACAATTTAAACAACCCCTTTAAACAAATCACCAAACATGCGAACAACCTACAACCAAGTGACCTAATGGTGTCAATATTTACTGCAAGACTTCCTTTTTAAATACCTCTTGGAGGAAGAGCAAACACTCAAATGAATATATTTTATAGCTTTGAGCAGTTTGTCAGGACAAGAAACTCATTTGTGTTGCAAAGCAGTAATTATCAATTGTGAACTGCAGCAAATTATCCAGCATTTTGCTTGACTTCTATACATCAAGTGTTTTCACCTGGTACAACCTCATGTTTTTTCAGGACATCACTGAACGACAATTTCAATTTAGAGAGGCAGCAGGAAACAGAAGTAAGACATTTTGGACATAAACATTTCAGACAATATGGAAATCAACATTTACATTCATCTGAACATGCAGCTTCATATGGTTAGTGCTTTATAACTGACTGTCAGCAAAAGGATTTCCTGAAATAATGGTTGAAAAATACAAATAAGAAGGAACATTCCCTTTCAGCACAGCTTGCTCCCTTGGGAAGACAAGTATTTCACCTTAATTCTTCAGACATGCCAGTATTATTGATAGGGAAACCTTAAGTAAGAAATAACTGCAGCTAAATTAGCAGCTAGTTACACAAAACCAGAGAGTTGGTTGTTTATTGAAGAGCAAACAAAACACCCACAAGACCAGGACAGTAAGTATTCAATCTTGTGCTCTAAATTAAACCTACTAAGCAGCTTTGAACAAGGTAGTAAATGACAAGAGTCTCCAAGATTAATCTTCAGCACTGTAAAAAGGCTATTTCCTGGTAACTCATAATACTATTATGTCTTTTTAGTACCATTTCTTTGCCACTGATTTACTGTTGTACCCCAATGAGAATAAAGAGAGGGAAAATAAGAAACAATATAAACAGAAAGTGAGTTCTCTCATTCTGCATTCGCTGTGCTTTTTATAATCAAAGTGCTAATTTAATCCACTAAAACAGTCAACTAACATAAGCATTTTCAGAATGATAAAGAATATAGTTAGTTATATATAGTTAGTTCTATATATCCATTAAAACTTATGTTTGACAAACAGAAAATAGAGTAAAACAATGAAATTTTCTATCATAAAGTATAAAATCTGAAACAGAACTCACCCCTGCCAGCAACCCAAAGAATTTCTCGTATGTTCTTTGCTGAGCACAGCAGTCAAGTATCATATTGCAGAGTTCTTTCTGGATTATGAAAAAAAGAGTATTTCTCTAGGTAAATTCACCGTAGCAGCAAAAAACTCCATCAGTACATGCCAAGTAACTGCAGGAAGCTTTACATGGATGAAAGCTTTGAAAGGAGTATTTACATCAAACTTCACTGGCAACACCAGTAGCTTTCTGAATTTCTCTAGGGATATGAACACAAACTTCTGCCCTTCAAATTCCCTCTTCTGCCTAAACTAAGATTTATGTGTTAACACAATGTACATCTAACAAAAAAAAGTCAGAACTCATTTACAAACTGGCTTCACCATAATGAAAAAAGGAGTTACAAGATAACAAGTGAAGGTTTTGGTTTTTTGTGGTTTTGTTTTTGTCAATTGCTTCTTTTTGTGATATTCTTTTTAGGGTTTCTTTTTGTTTGTTTGAAATAGTACCAATCCCTGCATTTACAGAAAATGAAAATTCTTTACAACTTCCAAATGTCTAAATGGCTTACAGACAAACCATTTGGAAACACAATGTGCATTTCTTATCAGTTATTTACAAAATCAGAAATATCTGTTGATGTTGGTATATACTAACACCTTTAACTATTCAGCCATAATTTGCCTGACAAGCCCTGCTTAGCATAAGCGAGCAGAAGGCTGAGTTTCACTAAAATGGCTTCAGTCCTGAGGGAGATATTTAGAAAGACTAAGCTCACTTTTGGGAGGCTAAAATGCCTGGACTTCCTCTCTAGCCAAGAGAACAAGAGAAACTTTTCTATAGCAGCTGTTTTAGGCTGAGTTCTGAATCACCCTTCATAGAAGAGCATCTCTCCTTCTTGGCTAGGAATGAACAGAGGAAGTCTGGCTAGATGAGTCTCCCAAAACATTAGTGCATCCCCCATCATCGACAGCCTGCCTTTCATCTTCCTGTCTCCTCAGTGAACACAGATGGAAGAACGGAAGATGCTCTACCGTTCCATAATGCCAACTATGTAGGACAGGTAGTCCAGCCTTTCTGGAATGCAGGCTCTCTGGCACCCTTCCTCCTTGTCTTCCAACAGCATCATCCCACAATTATTATCAGATCCACTTCCTGTAGCTGCCTCTTCATCTCCTTTCACACAGCAAAGCAGGAACCAGAGGGAAACACTTTGCACCTCACCTCTCAGGCCACAGCCCCTCACTGGCTGAGAGTCCTGGCAAGTGAGACCATGCAGGTTTCAAACCACACTTATTCCCCTGACCTTCTGCCTGAGATACAGCTTGTAATACAGCTGTGAATTGGTTTAGGGTACACTTGGCAACATTAATTAAGACAAGTGAGCAAATGTTTCTGTATAAATTAAAAGCCATGAAATTACACAATGCTTGAAGTAACCCTGCAGGTTTTGCCCATTCACCTTTTTTATTACTGTTTTCTCTTAAGACAAATTCCATAGCGTAATCCAATTTATGACACTCCCAAATAGGTTTCTGGCTGTCAGTCACATACCTTTCATTATTTAATTTCTCTTTAAACTAATAGTAACATTCCTATAAAATCTACTGGATGATTTCAAGCATTTTGTTCTCTTTGTATCTTTCACCAATTTACTGTAGCATACACTGGATTTCATATTCTCCCACTTGCGTCATTCTTCCAAGCAAGTACTCAGAAGAAATTTCTGTCCATCATAAAAGCTCAAAACAAATAAAAAGCCAAAGATGCTGAACAAGAAAAGAAACCACTCCTCCAAATAAAAAGGCAGTAATGTATCAAATAAACTCACACATGTGTTTAAAGGCATTCCTTTAATGTCACACTGTATTAATGTGATGTATTAAAATGCATATTAACTTTTTATATTATCCCATTTTACAGCAATGCTGCAGTTAATCCGTTTTTAACAATAAAAAGAGTAAAGTGCTGATGCCACTGTTAATAATGTCAGAAAGACTTGAAAAACAAATGACTTTTCTTCCTCATCTTAAATGCAATTATAGCCTTGGTATCCCCTGTGGTTTACAGTAATTAAATATTTTAACATTTTAATTAAATATTAAAATGATTTCTAGGAGAATATTTTGAATAACCACATGCACGAAAATGTTTGCCCATAGACATTCTTGCTGGTGTTATCTAAACAATTTGAGGTTAGGTTTAGAGTAACTGTCTTCCAGATTTAAAATTAACAGACTCTAGAATTATTTAATTACTTTTAGAGAGATGCAACAAACTCAGATGGCAATTCTAGCTTAATTTACAGCTTCAAAAGTGAGTGAACTAATTTCTGTACTCCTAATGATATTTATGGCATGAAGGGCCTGTTAGTTAGCCCATCACTTGTTTTGAAGACCACAAAGAATTTGTTCTCCAATTTTACAGGCAATTTCTATACTGTGTTGCTTAACCGTTTTCATACAATGCTCAGCAAGTAACTACTCAGATTAGTTAGTAAAGTATACATAGCTATCCAATCATGAAGTAGAACACTTCAAAATATCTGACACCTCATACAGATGGTGAATCATCTTTTGTGGAGATCTTGAATTTATTATTGTATCAGAGAGAACAACAGCACTTCCCAAAACTGCTAAGATCAAAGATAAGGAGAAAGCTCCCTCTAAATGCACTGCATTTCTCACAGCTCTCCCTGAGCAGTCTCTGTTTGTCTTACCCAAACAGAGTAATGGTTTAGATGGACCGTGACTCAACTTAACATAGCAAATATCATCATACATTTAGAGATGCTAAAGGAAAAGACAGAAAAATCAGACTTGTTTTGGTTTTTTTCTCCCAGTTTTACCATTTTAAAACACAAGCACATCCTGCCCAATCTATCTTCGCTCAGCTTCACACAAAGGCTGAAGAGGCAGGCAGAAGAGCTAAAGTAACTTACCCCTTCTCATCATGGGCTCCTTTTCACAGCTAGTCCTTCCCCCTTGCCCCTTTTCCCCTTATTTTTGCAATTTGTTTCAGATTTGCATTCAGCCAAGACTGCAGTTTCAGAGCTGCCTCCATGTGCCCTCCTTGGCTGGAAGTGATGCCATTTCTACCTCCCTTCCCCTGCCAGCCCCACAGCTCTGTTCCATCCATTGCATACACAAGCTGAAGCCATCTTGAGACATCCCCACCCTGTAAGCTATCCTTGAAATATAGAATTTTCAATGTCAACACTTCATTTCTAGAAGTTTCTTCACAGAACTGGAGGAATTGAATTGCCAGGAGCAAACCTAGTGCAAGCCCTTAGGTTCATTTAAATCAATGTGAAATTGGAATTATGTGAAACGATTCCCTTGCATTTTATGTATTTTCACTGCTTTTACAGATGCCACACTTTCCCTTTTTTTTCTTTTAATTCACTGAAGCATATTTTACTCCCACTGACTACCTTGAAGCTTTCCTAACTGCTGCATATTTTAATGGGTGTAACCATTATACAGCCTACTTTTCCCAGCATCTCTGCTTTCTCTTCTTAGTTTGACAAGTTACCACTTAGAGACAAAGCTGGCAAAGCCATGAGAGGGGTTTCAACAGCAGGCAGCCTCTTGTCAAACTATGTGCAGTGCTTTTAGCAGCTACTACAATGCCTCCTGGTCTGTCCTGTGCTCAGCTAATGGTCTTCTTCAACTTTTGTCCCTTTTTTTGCTCAACCACTTTTCTGTTTAGAGCAACATATGCTTAAAGCTGAACATGGTTATTACAAATCTTGCATAAATCAGACTTAATATTTTACAGTCATTAACTGGAATATAAGGCTATAACCGGAATCATTAACTAGATATAAGGATAGGAATATTTTTAATCATGCTGCTGTAAGTCTGCAAGGCACAAACACACACAAAAATGAAATAATACGTCCAAGTCCCACAGTATCTCTTTCCTTCTGAAGGCTGCACATGCAAAACTTCACTTTAAGTGATTTTACTGAGGTAATCCGAGCAATTCCACCTCCTTAGGTTAAATGCCTACACACATCTGTGGAAGATCAAAATCTAGTCACAATTCTAGCTAATGCCTGCTATCAGTAACACAACAGCCTAATTCTGTACAGATTCTGTACCTGTATCACTTTGTAGACATCAACAAATACCATAACATGGTATGTGCATGTGATGTATGTTTTTTTTTAATTGATAAATTATGGAAATTCAGAATGATTCTGCACCTCAGGCCCACAAAAACCTCCTGCTTCAAATGGATGATTATCTTTTATAGCCAGTAGCAGCTGTGAACTAATCATGGTGCAGTTGCTAAATCTATCAGCTTCAATGCCCTCCAATTAGCAAAGAAACAAATGTACCTAAGGAATCTTCTATTTGACCAGTACCTAATTACCAGCCTTAGACCATCCCACTCTATACCAGCTTCCTGAACTATATTTTCACTGAAAGTGAAAACAGTCAAGTCAATGTAAGTACTTGTGTTATCTTCAAGATTCAAGGCATAAATAACACGAGACACTGACACTCCCACACCACCAACTAGGACTGCTTTGAGCAAGTGACACCACCCCATAAAAAATGAAGATGTGTCAGATGCTTGCATAATTCTTTCAAGAAGGCTGTGCCTGCGAGAATTTTTCTCATTTCAAGTAAAAAAAAAAAAATCTGGTGACGCATTACCTTTATCTGGAATGCACACACTGTTAGAAGAGGCTCTAATTTAATTTAGCAACATTTCCGTATACAAGTTTAGGTCTTATCACAAGCCAAGAAAGAAAAGCCTAAAAGCCAATCCATTTTAGGCACATTTTCAAAGAGCAAGACCAATGTATGGTTGGTTTAATTATTTTAGTTGTCTGGATTTCACCAGGCTTCTTAGCTTGCTTTCCCCACAGTTCAGAAGCCAGAACAACTGGTAATACCACACTCCTCTAACTACAGTTTTGATTTATTTAAATTTTCTTCTTTGGTAATACATGGGATTAATACAGCTTTAACAGAGATAATAACTGTACTTTTAAAGAAAAGTAAAATAGTGATCACTGCCAAGACTGAACATATGCCCAAAGAAGCAACTGCAAGGCTTGTTTAGAACAGCTTCGCACAGACTGTAGTACAGACAGCAAAGCTATTTCACTCGTGATCTGCAGGCTTCAGTTGGGTCTAAATAACATGAATAAAAGCAAACCCACTCCTAGTAAATTTACTTAGAAATGAAAGAACTTCAACACTTTAAATGTTAAAAAAAAAAATCAGAAGAGTGTTGACATCCCTCCTTGGCACTGGTCCTAAACTGCAATGCCAAAAAGCAGTATTACGTTGTTCCAGCCCACAGATTATCCATCTGAACCTTAATCCTCTTTCTGCGAGTCAGAGCTGTGTGATAGATCCATTACTGGTATTAAACAAACAACCTGTGTTGCACAGCAGTTAATATGACACGATGATCTGGTAATTCAACCACTGGTAAAAACTGCTAATGTATTTCTGAACTCAGCCTTGATAAATCACACCAAAGGTTTCTACACATGAAGATTTTGGGAAGAGTTACCCAGAAAGATAGTAATTAAGACTGTATTAGTCTCAAACCTGTTGTTTGCATCTGTCTTTAGGTTTCAGATATTCTGATTAGTTTTCTGATTGTATTTAATTGACAATTTACTACTCAAAGCTTGTGGAAAACAGTCTTAATGATCAAATTAAATAAATATGGGTTTGTTACATAAAGCCTTTCAGAAGAAAAGCAGAAAGTTACTGTGAAATCAGACAAAAATTTTGCAATGAGAATCTTGTTTCACCTGATTTTTAAGGAATATTTCAGCTAAACGCTCTAGTTCCTGATTCTCATGATGATTGCCATTCATAGTAGGAGTTGGAATAGAGAATGAGCATAAACAAAGTTTGCAGGTTCACCCAAGAGTTCAGTAAACATTTCAGGAATTTCTCAAGACTATTTAAAGCTTTGAATCAAAAAGTGTGAAGAAATAAGACACAACATCCTGCAATACAGATTGTTGAAGGTTTCAGTGAAACAGACCGAAAAAGAAAGAAGTGCTTTAGGACTAAAATAACAGCAGTTGAGAATTATAAAGGTTGAAAATACCTCTAAGATCAAGTCCAACTGTAAACCCAATGCCACAGTGTTCATCACTAAACCATATCCACATGTCTTTTGATGAGTTCCACGGATGCTGATTTTACCACTTCCCTGGGCAACCTGTTTCAATGACTGACCACCCTTTCTGTCAAGAAATTGTTCCTAGTACTTAATTTAAACCTCACCTAGTGCAACTTGAGGCCATTTCCTCTGGTTCTGTCACTTGTTATCTGCAAGAAAAGACCAACCCTCACTGGCCATACCCTCCCTTTGGGTATTTGCAGAGTGATAAGGTCCCCTGTGAGCCACCTCTTCTGCAGACTGAGTAAGCCCAGCTCCCTCAGCCACACACAGCACTCCAGGTGAGGCCTCACAGTCCCAAGTACAGAGGGATGGTCACTGCCCCTGTCCTGCCGGCCACTCCTCTTGATCCAGGATGCCATTGGTCTTCTTGGTCACCTGGGCACTGCTGGATCACGTTCACCTGGGCACTGCTGGATCACGTTCATCTGCTGCCAACCAGATCCTCCAGGTCCCTTCCTGCTGCTGGGCAGTTTTCCAGCCACTCTGCCCCAGCCTGTAGCTCTGCCTGGGGCTGTTGCGACCCAATGCACTTTGCCTCATTGAAATTTGCCTCATTGACCATCACACCCCTGGCCTCAGCCCACTGACCCAGCCTGTCCAGATCCCTCTGCTTTCCTGCTCGCCTGCAGATCAACACTCCTGCCCAACTTAGTGTCATCTACAAACTCAATAATGGCTGTTTTTCAATGAAGGCAGAGGGTATTAATTCAATAAATGCTTCAATCTGAAGACAGTAGCTTGAACGAATAAAATATGGTTTTTCTAGCTTAAAAACTGGCAGTTAATTTAAACAAATTTCCTGCTGAATTTGTCCACAATGTACAGACTCAAGCCCTAGAAACCTCTGAATAATTTTACTGCCTACATCTGTTTATTCTTTCTGCCCTCACAGTGATCAGAAAGAGTCTTTTTTAAAAAGATTTTTGTCCCCATAAAGGAGCTTAATTCTATAAAATGGGCAAGTCAAAGCTCTCATATCTTTGATTAAATGAGGTGAAGAGTAGATATAATTCTTAAGGGAAAAAATAAATCAGTACAAACAAGAAGCCTCATGAAATAAGAGGACATAGTTTTACAATAATTCTGAATCTTGAATTACAGTAATTCCTACAACTAGTACTGAATCGTAGGCTGATACTAATTGCTGGGGTTTTATTTTTCCTTCCCTTATTTTTTCTGAGCAGCTTTTGCCCACAGAAGTTAGAAGCTAACAGAGACTGCCAGCTCTTAAATCCTAAGACTTAAGTAGTTACAAGCAAGTAGTGTTATGCATTGTACGTCTGTTGTATGATCTAGTACATATATTTTATATTGCTTGCTCTATTCTTTATAGCTGAATTGATTTGCTGAGAAACAGGATTTTTTTCCTCTTTAGAATTCCTCAGGTTATGTATACTTCACTGAGAATTATAATCTTATGCATGCTTAATATTGCACTTCCTGCACAGAATTAGAGAACTAGATTAAAAAAATACACAATCTCAATTCTTAGTTTATTTCAATGTAAATTGCTGAGAAACAAGCAATAGTACAAGAATTGAAAAAATGATAGGTAAACAAGTCCCAAAGGAACACCTAAGTGTAGCCCAGATCTCCCCTTACTAGTTAGTATTACACTAAAGTTACTTATTACACACACAGTTTCAAATAAAACTGATAATTAAAGCCACAAGAAGTTAAAGAGCTCACTCAAGTGCAACTCCTGTGATGACAGCTTACAGCTGACTGAAAAGCTGCCTGGAAAATTAGATGTGTATTTACATTCTACCAGTATTGAACAGAAGTACTGGATGAAGAACAAGTTCCGTTACTTGAAAACACAGCAGTTTTGATCTTACAGAGTCTGAGGACAAAACAGTTTGTCTTATGATCTCCAAAATTACTCAAAGCAATCACTCAAAACTGCTTTAATTCAATATGCTGTTTAGTCAAAGACTGACTGTGAAAGCACCAAAACCACAATCTCTAAGAGCACTGTGCTAAATTTCAAGCCCCACTGATAAAATCCACAGCTGCCTGCAAATATTATCTTCAACCTAGAGTCCTTTCACAGACAGAATTCTGCCATGCTGCTGTATTCTTGTCATAAGACAAAAGTTTCACCAATCTGAACAACAGATCTTTTTAAAGGCTATGAGCAAACATTTGTGTTGCTTGACAGAAAGGAGCACATGCCTAAGAGAAATTGCTTACGAAATGTGTGTCAGTCTATCTGTTCTAAAGGTTATGGAATTAATTTTGAGGAACAACAGCTGTAAGGAATAACTCTCATTCATCTGCCTACTATACAAACAGGTCATGGAGTGTGAGCTAGGTTTTTAGATACTACCAGAGTACTGTATCTTAATAATGTTAGTAACAAGAAGAGTAAGAACAAAGGCTTACAGTCTGACTTTCCGGGAAGTCCATCTTCAGCAGCTTGTGAGCACATTCTTCAAAGTCTAAGCTGAATAGAAAACACACTTATTATCTGTGCAATATATGCTATGCTAGAAACATTCCAAAACTATATTAAGATTCATTGTTGGTGCTAAAACCTCAACTTTTTGGAAGTACATCAGCTGTTTGATTTGCTGAAACTTTATTGTTGCAGGGTTTTAAATAAACATTTTGTATTTCCTGAGTTTCTATATGAAAATTAATCTAAAGTGATAACATTTGCAGGCAATATGAAAACAAGATGATCCAAGTCATTATTACTACCACATCATCTTACAAAACATAATAAAACAGAGAAGTGGGAGCATGTTTTGCACATGTTGAAACACACTGAAATGCAAGCACTTCAGACAAGCTCCAGAAGCAGTATTTACCAGTCTCCTCTTTGCACTCCTGTTCTGAAAGCCTTTGGCTACCACGGGGCACATCCTCCCCCTCCCCCACATATAAGATGAGCAAGTTTGAGTATGGCAGGAAAGTATTTAATAGTAACTTTGAGAAACGTGAGAGCCTTTGATACCCTCAGCATGGTATTAATTCAGATGTCGAATGATCAACACCATAACTACATCATTGCACTCCTCATGCAGTATCGGACCTGCAGAGTATTGTGGGCTGCAAGGGATCAATCCCTCCTCTCAGCCTGGTGACAGAGAAGCTACACCCAGCAGGTTTGGAACATTTGTGCCACAAACTGCAAGGGGAGTTCATTCTCAAGATGACCACAAGTACACTATACTTCAGGGCTGGGTGGTAACTGCATACGTAAATTCCAAGCAATGCAAATGGCAAAAGAACTCCATCTCAGAAGTGAAGCCAAACTACAGAAGTTCTAAGTGTGTCTCAAATTTTTTTCCTAAATTCTCAAGATGCTATAAAATTTGAAGATTACTGACTTCTGTTCACTCAGAGAGTTCTCATTACAGCAATAATCCCAGTCCACTATCCAAACATTTTGAAACAAACAGTATTCATCTTAGAATGAGAATCTGTAAAACAGTCTGCTTTACAAAGTCAGGTCAGGCTCCATAAAGATCACTTCCCAACTTTTTTTTTTTTTTCTTTTAAATTGCACATTAAGACAGAATTTTAAAAGAAAGAGAATTACAGTTCACTGACTCGAAAATAATTACACTCCTAAGAGCATAATTTACATTTACCTTGACTGAATAGCCAGATAAATTGTACGACGGAAGGAGACCAGGTTAATTTCTGTTTTGTCATGGACTGTAACTTTCTGACCTGGAAAAGAAAAACATGGGTTTGTAAAGAGCAAAACATTAAGGAGGACACATGTAGTAATTTTTTAGGAGAGTTCTATTTACATTTACTGAGTCTGTAGCACACTATTTTTCTAGAAGTACTTAGGACTTGTTTGCAGGTTTATGTATTTTTTTATGTTTGTTTTTATAGATAAGAAAAAATGCATTTGCTGTCATCTGTAACAAAATTAAATAAGAGACCATTTTAAAAGGGTAATTATTTTAAAGATATTTCATAGTCACTGCAATCTCTAGGCTTAACATTTCTTGTCAACATTATTAGCAATCTATTTTCTGAACAATTTAGCTATACAATGCTTTATGTAGCATCTCTGATTTTAACAGGTAATTCTTAATTCCTGTTAATTGTAGGATCTACATTACAGCATTCTGCAAAGTCCTGGAGCAAGTGAAGAAAAATCCATTCTGAACCAAACCACTCTGGGAACGCTTTCATTTGTAAAATACTCACTACTCCTTCAGTTCTTTAAAAGTTTGGTAAAAGCATAAAAAATGAAAAATTATGTTAATGTTCATAGTTTTCATGAGCCTGCTCCGCTCTTCTATGAAATATGCCACCAAACTAGTAAGAAAATCCATTCCTGGTATTCTACAGGAACAATACTTGACTGGCTTTTCCATTACTCATGCAGTCTGCACAAAAATTTCAGTCATGCTTATCCATCAACTTTTTTTCCTGGGAATTGAATACATTCTTTGAAAATGAGTAAGTTTTGTCGCTACTGAAGATCAAGAAAGAGGGCTGTACTGAATCAAGGGAGATATGGAGGATGTAGATACAGTTGTAAGAAAATCCATCCTAATTTTCAAAGTTACTTAAAAATATGGTAGAGCATGGAAAAGTTTAAGCAAGTTTTCATTTTGCTCTTTTTCATGTCTTATGTTTGCAAGGCTTTTCTCAAAGGAAACTGATATTGTCAAGAATAATGTGGCAAAGCTGCCTTTTCTTTTCTGCACGTGCTGAATGCTTCCTTTGACTTTTACACTGTTTGCTAGTAAACACTTAGATCTGAGAATAACTGAAGAGGAAAACATTGTTTAACATTTGAACATCTCAGTTTTGCAAAACTTATAAGAAGCTAAGCTTCTCTTTCGTGCTTCATCCACATTCCGTAAATTGCTCATAAGGTACCCGTCATACACTTACCATCTTCATCCTCCTCTTCATCGTCATCTTCATCTTCTTCACTACTTCCAGCTTCGTGATTTCCTTCAGATTCAGTGTCACCTTCATCAAGAATTTCTGAAAGAGCAGTATCCCAGATTAATGGAACATAAACCACAGCACTTTCATTACAAAACCCCCCTTGACCCAACCCATGAAGAGTGAAAGGCTCTCTCAGGTGCAGAATGAGGAAGAAGCCAAAAAGCAGATACAACCGAATGGAAACATAGATGGAGAAACAACACTGAGTAGCACGAACACAAAGCAAAGGTCAATGAACTGAGTGAGTTATACAGGACAGAAACACCACCCACTGTTAAATAAATGTTGGCAGCAACAGCTGAATAAGCAAGTGCCATAGGTGATGATTGGGTACACGTACAAATATACCTACCTTTCTTCAGCATTTTGTATTTCTCCTCATTTTCCATAAAGTTTGGATCCATCTTGAAAACATCTTTAGAATAAAAGAGAATCTTTATTTAAAACACAAATTGAAGAAAGCTATTAATATTTAATCTTGAATTTTTTTTCTTGGGAAATGCAGTTAAGGAATTATCTTTCATTTCTAACTTACTGAGAACATCCTCTGGGTTGTAGTCATCTTCCAATGGCAACATATGAGTAAACTGATCCTCCTCTTCCACTAGATCTAATCCCTCTGGGATGATTGGATGATCCTTGAAGCCATCCTTCCGTACAGCAAACATGACTTCAATCATGTACTGAACACGCATATCAATTTTAGACTCATGCAGAATGTGTCGAAGGCGATCAAAGATTGCTTTGGAAAAGAGAGAAATGTAAATATGAAAGGTATTTACTAATATAAATGCCAAGATAGGTTTTGGCTAACTGTACTTACCATTAATACCTCTAGGAGAAACTTCTGTTAATTTGAGCCCACTCTCTTTAATAAATCCAATTGCAACCTCAATACTGTCATCAGTGGGCCTTTCAAGAAGCAAGGTGAGCATTTCCAAACATAAAACCTCGTGAGCCTGTGGAAAGAGTATCAGCAAAGAATTAGAATGCACAATGTTACACCATCACCACAGTCACTTACTGGACAGACCTGTCCAGCCTTTGAGGATGCCACAACACAGCAGTTTAATCACACACAAGGCAGCAGTAGTAGGGCAAAGCTGATTGAGAGGAAGTCAAAATTTCAAATCCAGTTCTACCATCAGTATTTACAGCAATTTTCTAGTGAATGCGACTGTTTTATTGAAGTGAACGATCATGCAATGAAAAATATTTTGCCATTAAAAAAAAATAACAGAAAGCATTTTCAAGAAGCAAATAACCCAGCACTTGCAGTACAGAACCCAGTTCTAAGTGCATTGTACCTATAATTAAATCAGATCTTCTAGGATCAGGCACATAAGCAAACAGCACATCTCAGCTTAATTTCCTCTTTACCAAAATGCTGAACATTCCCAACACATTCCTGAGACACTGCTTCTTGACATTATTTACATCAGAGGATCCTGATTTCTGACACATAAACAAGTGGCATAGAGATAAATTTGATTTAGATGCAACTGAGTCTATTTCTGCTAACATGTTAACAAGAAAACTCTGTTTAAGATCTGTAGGACAGAGGCTCAAATGATCCTCACTTTGCATCAAGACATACCTGAATACTAGCTCAAACACACACGTGAAATCTGGGGAAGCTCTGGAGTGTAAGTGCAACAGTAAGTGGTGATAAATGCATAAGTAATTACCAGTATCTTTTCTAAAGAGATCTTAACAACTTAAAGCAGGCAGCACACTCGGACTTTCAGCAACTTTCAGAACAGAGAATCTTCACGTGGGGTACTGCTGTCTTAAACTAAAAATTAGCCATATAGGATTTGGATTGAGTAGCAACAAAGAACATACCACATTCTGATTCATCAAATGTGCAACAAATTTTGAAGACGTTAGACAGAGTTGCTGCAAAAGAAATAAACAAGGAAATTTTAACATATGGAAGAAAAAATTCCTAACCCAGACATACTACAGATTAATGCATCTCACAAACAAATTAGAGTCATGAAACTACTTAAGGATACTGGCAGTTGTTCACAATTAGGACNAAAAAAAAAAAAAAAGTGACAATTAAACACCCCTGCCCAAATCAAAAAACCCCGAACTATCGCAGTATCAATCCAGAATACGTTGCCAGACTTTTATGATACTCTAATACTTCTAATTGTCCCATAGGCATTTGTCTATGACCCATGTCTTGGCTGTGTTCCTCTGAACACACTTGACACAGTTACACTGCAGAATTCCCCATTTCAGGACATTGCTCCTTTCCATTTTACATACCTTGTCATTTCTGCGATATCCTTTACGAAAATTCAGTATCAGCCTCTTGAGGATCAATTCACCAATATTTGGAAATTTGGAATTGATAATTGCCACAAGAGCTGCATAAACATGAGTAAAAATTGGAGAGGCGCTCTGAGCTTGCAAAATGGATCTCGACAGCAATCCCCTGTAAAAATAAGTAAGTTTAAGACCTTTCTGGTAATAAGGTATGTAATGTTTTTACTCACATGAAAGACTGTTGTGCAGTTGGAACAGCTGGAAGAAACCAGATGATCACTTTCAAACCATGGTTTACCATGCCATGAATGGAATTTAGCAAGATGTGTTGCACTGATCTGCCTGAACTGTAAAGTTCTTCAACTGTTACCTAATCTTTCACTAAATATTGTTCATATTAGAGCTACACTTAAAAATGCTAAGCATGCAAAAAGCCATCTTGTATCCCTTTTTTAATCTGAACTTCATATGATTATAAAATACTACTTAGAGCTAAATGAATGTAAATAAAGGATTCATGAGATAATATTTCTATTATTATTCAAATGATCGATTTTACATTTATTATCAAGAAAGTCTGAAAAGAATCTGTGACTTGAGTAGCTTCCCCTCCTTTCAATTTTGCACTTTGCAATGCTTAAGAGCACAGAGAATTTGAATTTTGCTATATTATTCGACTATATGTGGGTGAGGATAAAAAGAAAACAAACTTCCAAATGTGAATCTTTAAAGTACACACTCTTCCTTGCGGTCTATCCTAAAAAAAACCTCCTACAGAGTACTAAATACAAAGTACATAGGGAGCTTATTCCTACTTAGTTAGGCATTGACAAATGGAATAGAACTCATTTCATACTAGTGCACAGAAACAGATATTTCCATTTTGAAATTAGTTACTTCTTGCTTACAAACTGAAAGTGGTCTGTTTCAGTTCTTATTTATCATCTACTTAAAACCTCAGGAAAGGACAGGCAGGTAAAACTTTGTATCATTACTTTTAAATGCACCTTTGTGCAAGTTTGGAAGTACAGAACTAACTAAGGAGGGAAATGGTGCCATTTTCCATATACATTATTTTGACATCTATAAACCACACATAAAAACTTCCACAGACAAGTGCCTTCTAAAAATACTCAATAACCTCATTTTTAAACTAAAGTAATATTGCTAGTGCGAAAATTAAATTCTGGGGACACAAAATATAGGCAAGTAAAAAGCAGCCCTACAAAAGCCTGAAACGCCACTATTAGTTTTAACAGAAATCACATTCAGGAACTATTTGCCCACTCTCCAAATTTTATTTAAATTACTTAATTCTCTTATTTTTATGCTAGTTGCATGACTCTGACCTTCCCATCAGATGTAACAGATACGAAAAGTTCCTCCTCAAATAAACCCATGACACAAAATTATTTTTGGATCTACCAAGCTCCAAGAGCATACTGGTCTTTTCTTTACATTATATCAATAAACAACACCAACAGGTAACTGTAGTAAAACTTGTTTTTGCTAAGTAGTGGCTACAAATATTATTTGTCCCAGAAAAAAAATAATCAAGCACTATGAAAATAAATGGACAGTGACAACTGCAAATTACAAGTCAGTCAAGTAAAATGCATTGGGAAAACGTGAAGAAAAGGAAATATACACCATCTTTTGCACTCTTATTCCACCAAGCACACAATCTCTTTCCCAAGTAAGGCCTTATTCTGAATATGGCCTAAGGTTAATACTAAAATCTGACTAACACCCATACACCATACACTACTCGTAGCACACACAATGGTGTACACATGACCAGTGTACATGTTCCAGAAAAGCAAAAGAATTATTTTAAAATACTAAGGCTTACCTTCCCCGAACAATATTCTCCTGAAGGAGCTCATGAATGATGTTCTCTATATTAGAAACATTCACTTTATTGACAAGACCATTGATTGACTTCTTCAAGGCTTCCCAACTCATCCTCTGGTATGCCAAGCTATTACAAAGTATCACAAATTAATAATGTACACATTTGAAGTTGCACTGAATAAACTTACATATATAGAGCATACATCAGTATTTTCATTTAATCAGTAAAATAAATTAAAAAATCTTCATTGCATAAATGTGAAGACTTGTTCATAATTATACATTCAACCATGAGACAATCGCTGAACCAACATGATAAACCAAAGTGTAATTCTCTACAGATATGGTATAACCCAGTACGCTGTTTTGTAAGATGTTCCAAAACAAATCCTAGCTACATTCAGTACCCTGTTTTACTTTATCATTTACACCATGCAGCAGAAGCAGGTACAGTTTTAATCTGATTCTCTTATCTCTCTTCTGATAAAAACATACCTTCACAACAAAGATGACAACCTTTAGTGGATCCTATTTTTCCCAACATTCTCTAAACACCTTAACTATTTTGCCTGCAGCAAAAAACCTACTCTGTAACTTTGAACTCACCTATTTTTATCAGTGATTTGCTCTTGCATCATCCTGAGCTTGGCAGGTGGAATATATGCACCACCTGTGCGAGTGAGGATTGGATCCACTTCTTCTTTCTTCTTCTTTGAGGTGGTCTCATCATGAGCAAGTGAACTCTGGCCTGTCGACCTTTCTGGACTCCTGCGGTCAGGTGATGAGTATCTTCTCTGCTTCCTTCGATCATAGTCTCTGTCCTCCCATCTCTCATAGTGTCTATCTCTCCCCCTTTCCGTCCTTCTAAAGGGAAAAAAAATCACCCACTAAACATCCAAGTGTATGTGAAAAGCTTTCCCATTTTACTCTTTAAAAGTAAGTATTTTATTTCTGATTAAGAAAGGGCTCCCATACCTTCCATCTCTGTCATCATAGTATTCCCGTCTTGAATATTCCTCGTCATATCTGCTGTCATCAGAGTATCTCCTCTTCCTGGGAGATGGAGACCGAGACCTATCACGCTCCATACCCCTACACACAACCCAAGACACAAAAACTTTTAGTGAGAGGCTAAGAAAAGCAATGGTATTAATATTTACTTGCAATATAATGTAACAATGCAGAAGTGTTCCAATCCTGCAATGTAAGTTTCAAAATACGTGTCACTCCAATAAAAGAGTCTACTTTAACAATAATTTGTTGTCAGGAAAAAAAATCATGAAAAATCAAAGAAGCACAGTAAAAAAAAGCTCCTAGAATTTGAAATTAAATGTTTAACAACAATAACATCAAATACCAATGGTAAATACAGCAGTTTGCATCCCTTGGAACACATGTATTCCTTTGTGTCTACTTACTTTTGCCTGTACAGCACAAAGCAATCTTGCCCAAAAATGATAATTGTGGTATCAGCAATATGCGACTTCAAGCAAAGAGCTGGCATGTAATTTCCACCTCCAAGTCCCATGATAATTTAACTAAATGCTACAGTTTAGTAACAAATCCATTTAATTACTGTTATATTGACATTCAAGTATTTTATTAAATCTACACTTGCTTCTCTAACTCACTATGTGAGGTATATATAGAGAATTGAAGGGTAGAAAAATCAGTCACTCTACCTGTCCTCTGGAGACAAACTTTCATGTCGGGAACTGTAGTTTTCCTTCCTTTCATGACTGGAACCATGCTTTAAGGAAAGAGAAAGAAAAAAAAAATCAATCCCCAACAAGACTGTGAGCACCTATCTTCAGATCAAAGCATACTATGCCTTCAGTTCCCACTCCTTCACAAGGAGGGCCATCAAATAAAGCTGATGGCAGTCAGGATGACAAGGACAGGCTCCTGGCTCTCTAGGAACAAACAGTTATGCAGCTGGACACCCTGCTACAGGATGCTGCAGATGCCAAATGCTTCATGGATTCAAGGCACTGAACAAACACTGAAGAAAAATCCACAAGGGTTACCAAAACACTTTATCTGGCTCAGGAAGCTGCAAACAGGTAGAGAGTGGGAGCGTACGTGGACGAGTGCATTTATAGTTGCCCTATTCCTCAACTCTTTAAGTCATCTGCTGTTAATTACTGCTGGAGACTACAGTGGATGGACCACTGGTCTGCCTTTCCTGCTTCCTTCTTTCAGATGCCATTTTAATTTGTTTTATCACACAAAATACCATGAACAAACTCCCATCATTTCTTATTTAAAGAGTGTCTTTCCTCTCTTCTAAAAATCCCCTTGAGTAATTTTTCCTTGTGTTCCCCCTTTTTACTAATCACAATTTATTTTCTCATGAGCCATTCCTAATTTCATACATTACAAACATCTGAGTTGCAGTGATCTACTTGACAGCTTTGCAGGATTGTCTAAGTGATACACACTTCAACAGTTCACACCAAATCCCATGGGCTGAACCAATACACTTAGAAGTATGGAGCCTACAAAAATCAGAACACGACAGCATCTACAACAAACATTGAAAGATATTCATTAAGATGTTTCTAAACAACTTCGGTAGAGTCAAGCAGCAGCATTTGTAATCTGAGTACTTTCATTGTAGGAGTCATCTCTTCCTTTAAAATATTATTTAGGATTTTTCAGAACCACACTCTCATGGTGTCACAGAGTGATTAACTGTGAAATGGAACACTTCACTTGATGCAGAAACTCAAGACAAGCATGTCCTTATGCACCTTGATGGAGCTCTCTGCAGCACCCCTCAGCTCGTTTGTTGAAGCAGCACCCTCTCCACCAGCATGCTGGCACACCAAAGAACCAGATAAAACTCTGGGTGACCAGAATATAATTACATCTTTTCCATAAAGAGCAGGGCAGCTGTTACCTCCAAAAACTTAACTGGAGGTGTGTGTATGTATGCAAACCAATAATTGTATTTTTGAAGCCACTACAACATACCCTAGAGTATTGCCTTTCCTAGGGTGCACATCAAACACTGCTAAAATTACATGCAGCATTCTCTTGCCTGCATCAAGACAATGATATGAAACAAGGGCATCACATTGTCCACTGGGAGCATGCATCCCTATCAAACTTATGTCCACCTGTTTCATTTTAGAGCCACATTATCTTTCACAGCAGAGATAGTACAAGAAATTCACTTATTCACCAAGGTTTTCTCTCCCTTTCAATGCTCATTACACCACAGAGCAGATCACTGAATTCATTCAAGGGTAAGAACAGCCATTAGTTTTTTCCCTCCAGCCCAGTAACATCCTAGTCTCCATCCTAAGCTTCCAAGAAAGTGATAATAAAAGAATCTTTGAATAACATAGAACAGTTACTGCATTATGCAGTAATGCAGAAGGCAGTGGGTCTTTTTAGGATGATCCATTCTAAAGGGTTCTTTATCATCTGCGTCTGTCCAAGCAGAACCAAAAAGGCAAGTGTTCACAGAAATAAAACAGTTATGGCTCATTCTGTGTTGGCCATTTATCACATCTCCTTGCAAAAGCAGCTATGCTTGCCGAATAACTTGCCACTCTCAGCTCTTTGTGACCAAGTTTGCTGCCACAAGTTAGTCCTCTTCTGTGTCCATTTTCATCAAAAAGATTAACTGAAAGTATCCAAACAGTGTGCTTTTGGTAACTGGCTTATTCTGACAGATGGGAGAGCACTACCAGATCGGGAAAACAGCAGAAGGTACTAAACTACCCCTCAAGCATCCCTACTAAAAGCCACTCAAGTCAGAAAAGTTGGATCTAAACAAGCAAAGAAACCTATGAAGGTTCTAACTCGGGAAAAACAGGCAGAGTAGTATCACCGATTTGAGGTAGTGCATCATAACAATACTGCTCTGCTAACATGTCCTAACCTGGTGTACTTTACAAACCCAGCATTTCTAAATTTTGTTTTCTTGCATTCCCAAAAAATCACTCCGATTCACTCAGAAATGGGCCACACAGCTTTTAAAAGGAAAAGCTTTAAAATCCTAGTATGGCATACAATCAAACTAACTGCTACTTATTCGTTCTATATCTTTTAAGATCATTATTAAGTTTTTCAAAATCTTTCTCCATTCCTCTACATGCTTACATGTGCTGCTGAGCCATCATCATTCAGTCAGTTTTGACCAATTATTGTAATATTATACACTAGCAATATTCAAGACTTTAATTGCAAGGACAACAGCAGCGAGAAACAGCTTTAATTTACTGACTCCTAGGAGTATTTATCTTGTAAATGAGCTGCTGTCTGTTACACATATTACTGGCTTTGCATTCAGGTAGTTTTATTTAGCATAGTATCAACTACAAACCTAATTACCAGTAACATGGGAGTGATCAAATCCTACATTTTATCTTTAAAAACACTTACATTTATTTGTGTCACCTTGCTCTTCATCTTGACTTCCTGCTTTGCACAAAGTTCTCAACGAGCAGCAATGAGGCGATCCAAGCTGGCGTTCAGCCTATGAAAACCATTTCACCTGTAACACACAGAAGACAATCAAAACCTTTCGACTGCACACGGTGCCGGAACACGCACCTTTAAGGCTAACCTTACACTAGTCCTCCAACCAAAAGGCTCCCCCGAGTCTATTCCGGTTTCCTGTGCTCACACAGCGGTGCACAGCAGCAGCCGGGAGCTCACCGGCACAGCCTCCAGCGAGCNCCCCGCACACCCCCGAAGCACGGCCCCCGGCCCGCACCTTCCGCCGCCGCCACCGCGCACGGCCCCGAACGCGTCACTTCCGGCGGCGCGGGGTGAGCGCGCGGCAACACCACCCCCTCCGCCGCCATGTTGGGGGCGGGAGGCGCGCTGGGCCCTCCCCGTCCCCGTCCCCGTTGGGAACCGCGGCTTTCGCCGGGGCTGTGCAGTGATCGAATGTGGGCCGTGCTGCTCTGGGACCGCTGCTCCTCGGACGGAGCTTCCACTGCTTCCAAGCGCACGTTTCCCGTCTGAAGCACGTGTAGCAGCAGGGAGCAGTCTGGCGCCCTCCCTAAGGGGTGGAGATATGCCCAAAGCACCACTGGAAAATGAGTGAATTAAATATCTTGCCCCTTGGATAGCAGCTAAGCACACGCTTCTGTCGCTGACACCGTGGGTTGAACAGAGCTAGAGCTGTGTGCAGGAGAGACGGCAGACACTGCGATGTGTTTAGCGCTACGATTGTGTGGTAGAGGGATCTTTTTGACCCCTGTGATAAAAACAAGGCAAGGAGAGCTTCTTCTCCCTTTAAAAAGCCTTTTTTAAATTCAGCTCTATTAGCTATGGGGGGGTAGGCTCGGGGCAGCTGCACACACTGCCAGTGGCTCCCAATGGACAGCACAGCGGAGGAAAGGTTCAGGTTTGCCAGACGGCAGAGCTGGGAATTTTTTTCCTCATGAAAACCCTTGAAAAATTCTGATTTGGCCATCGCAGTCTGGGGTGGTCACTTTGAGAGAGCACTATTGAAGTCATGGTGACCCGACACAAAGCCTCAGCCGGTAGCCTAATGTTCTCCTTGCTCACTGATGTGGTTTGGAGTCTTGCTTGAGTTGTGGCTTGTCCGTTTTCGGGGTTTTGGCCTATAAATCCACTTCCCATGGACCCTCGGGTCCGTGGGTCCTTGCTTTATTTTCATATGCAGCAGAGGCTGAGGCAGATACCTGATACCCACCCTCAACACAGGAGGGAGTTACAAAGGACTGGGTAATTATCATTTGAACTAGAGAACATTTAGGAGAACACTTACAACATTACCATACCAATAGACATGGGGTAATAGTATTTAACAGTTTAACTGAAAAGCTACTTCCAAAGTAAATTCAGGGACTTTTGTTTCTTACACCTGGAAGTTTGGAGTAATTCAGCACCGTAGATCCAGGCTAACAGAGCCCCTGGCTTGTTATCAGCACAAATGTGTTTGGATTTTGGAAAGTAATTAAATGCATAGGAAGAGGATTAAAAAAGGGAAAATGCGACATAAGGTCTTAAAATGCTTATGGTTCATTTTCAGTGCTTGTGATTTAAATGAAGATGAACTCTTCTAGCACACAGTAGATCAGGGTCAGGAAGGCATTAACTCAGCAGAGAGGCAGATGGTTCCTGCAGGGCCGTGTGTAACAGAGCTGTGCGGCTATGCTGTGCCCCTGCACACCTCCTGGCCCTCCGCAGCTGCTGGGACACGCTATTTCTTGAGGGGAAGAAGATGGCAATGAAACTTTCTCAAAGCTGGCTGCCACTACATTTTTTTTCTTTTTTTTCTTTTTTTTTTTTTTTGAGGTTGTAAATCAACTTATTTATTCTATACTGAGTATTAGAGTACTTACATTTTGTCACATCATGTAACACACCTGTACCACTATTTCCATTGCAACAATTAGTACAGGCTCAAATGCACACTGTCCAAAAGAAAAAAAAAAAAAATCACAGCATAGTGAGGAGAGAACATTCATGATTGGACAGATCTGGTCAATGTGGTACAGCAGTTGAAGACTTGGTCCCCAAGATTCAGACTGACTATCTTGCTCTTCTGTCACTGTGATCTCAGAAGAGTAAGAGAAAAGGAGCATCAGGCCAAGACTGAGATCGTGCCATGCAGCACTTTAACTCAGAACCACTTTGGTTTAAACTAATGTACCAGTTCATGCTCCCCAGCACTTGAAGCATTCACAAAATGGGAACAAACCCATTCTCAAACTTTTTCAAAGGCCAGCAATGCCATTGTTGCATTGTGTATTGTAACAGATACAAATACTTTGCACTCAGGAGAGAAGAGTTATTTTTATTTACAGATTCATAAAACTCAACTTTCTCATTTATGCAATATTAAGCAGAATAATCAATGAAGCAAAACACACCTTGCTCAAAACCAACACGGAGATAGGATATGTTAAGAAACAATAATCAGAAAGAGTACATGATTTCTTTTTCTGCTTATAACTTTTAGCTATAGGATTTGATTTCTGTGGCCTAATGATTTGTAAATGTGGCTCTTACACAGAAGACTGGAGACAGCATGTATTTGATGGTTGTACATGTTCTGACAATGTGAATTGTTAAATGCTTTCACAAGATATTCCCTGAACCCTGTCTGTGATTCCCTGTCTGCCTGTGAACACTCCATGATTTCCCATTCTTCTGTGAAAGTAATCTTTTTCCTGCCTCACGCTGTGTAAACAGGTGTCACGAAATAAAAAGGCATATGGCATCAGTGTGGCAGCAGCATCTCCTGAGAGGGACATCCTGTGGCTGATGGCACACACACCATCCCTCAGCCTGTCCCTCCAAATGCCCTGGGAGACAGAGAACATGGACAGGTGAGCTTTCCCTCAGAAGGAGCCTGATGACAAGGATGGGGAAATATAAAGGTCTTTTGTGAGGTGCCTCCACCAGGAGACTACTGAAAACTTCTGAGAAATATGTTTGTGGTTTAAGAGTGGCTGAATAACATGGAGTGACTTCAATTCTTCAGTTCTCTTCTTGGATGTGAAAAGCAGAGAAGGTGCTGGGGCAATGGGATTCACTGAACAAGGGAAAGGGCATTTAATGCTCAACAGAGGCAGTGAAGTCAGGTTTCCCTTGTCTCCTTTCCGGACTTAATGATTTTACTATTGGATTATGCAGTGAAGCTCTCTTCTGCTCATTTCTTCCCTGTTCTGCTCATTTCTTCCCTGTTCTGCTCATCTTACAGTCCCTTTTCTGCAGTGGGTCACACTTAGATTTTATTCCTCATCAGGTTGAAGGGAGAATGCTTCGATTTTATAGTGGCTCTACTCCTGTGGCTTGTCAGACTGCTTTAAGAGATGCAAGTTTTATTTCTGTGAGGGTTAAAAGATAAAGCCCACACTTCCCAAGTGAACGCTTTGAGGGGGTAGGATGCAGTGCAGGTTGAATACTCCAGATCAGCCTTTTGGAATCTGCTGCACTCAAGATCCCAAATGAACAGGGTCTGAAGTAGAGCCGTGGCTATGAGTTCTGACTTGTAGAGAGGAAGAGGGATTCAGGCAGACTCTCTTGCCTGGTGTGTCTTCCACAGCTTCTTGCTCAGCATGTGGGACTCCTTAATTGCCTGGAAGGCACTCAGGTGAAACATCCAACTGAAGCAATCCTGATCACCCTGCAGGAGCCATGCAGCTACTCTATAAGTGTAAGAGATGGACAGGATCTCTTATCGCTACCTCAGTCTGAAGTAAATTATCATTTGAATGGAGCATGATTATGGAGTTTGAAAAAAAAAAAAATCCAAAGACAAAACCCGCGCAAGAATTAACTTATGTTGAGTGGCTTTATGTGTATTTAGAACAGCAATAATCAACAAAGACTGCTTCTCCTTAGGTAAGCATGATGATCAGGCGTTGAAATACAATAACACCATTCATACAATATTGATACAAAATTCATACAAAACTCAACCAACATGAGAAGTTTGCCTTCAGATAAGGCAAATTTTAAATATAATGTTTTTACACACTGAAAATACAGAAAGAACTGACAATTCAATTGAGACTAATAGTAATTAAACCAAACATAATTATAATCTTTGAAACCTGCTCAAAGGGAAAAAGGATAATGCATCCAACAAATTCACATTCATCAGCTTAATGTTTTGCATGAATAGTCCATTACTAAGCCACAGGAAACATAGTTTCAGTCGTGTTGTTTTCCCATGGCAGTTTTTGTCACTGTGCTTGAAATGATATGAGTTAAAAATCATCCACATGGCATGTCCTGGGCTGGTGCCTCTCCTGGCATAAGCAGCTGTAGCTCCATCAACTCCCAGTCTTCCACAAGTGAGCAATAACGGCTTGCATAGAGAACCTCACTGAAAGTACCTGATACTTCTGGAAGAACAGTGATAGCTGCTCCAGTAGCTGATTCTGGTAACTGAGCCTTTGCAGTTAACATTGCTTTATTAATTAATCTCAGAATGATGGATTAGAGACTGGTTTCCCTGCCTGCTTTATTAGAAGTAAGGAATTTATACACAGCTAATTCCCATCCAAGTTAATCAGTGCGACCTTTAGCATGCTGTTGAATTAAAATCTTGTGCAAGGCTCAAAATTTGTTTCCAAATAGCTGTTGCAATATGCCAGCTGTAGGATATTGCTCCACATGGCTGAGATGAGAAATCTCATCCTCTCCAATTTCCATTTAAGGTCACTTAATTGAGGTGAGCCAGCAAAGGAAGCTGGAGACAACACAGCTGAACTTGTTTGTGGGTGTGCAGGGCTTTCTGCTCCGGCTAGCTCAGGTTTTTCTGCCCTGCTCCCCTTGATAATTCGTGGGGGTTCACGTGGTCTGAGGCTTGGTGCAAAAGAAGAGTGGATTCTGCTTTGGTTAGGAGATCTTTATTCCATGTGGGATGGAAGGCAGAATGGTTGAGAATGGCCGGTTCACCTTTTTTATCACCTTGGGTGATACCTGAACCAGGGGGGTCTAAGTCCAATGGGTGAGCTGCAGGGGAGTGGTCAAGGCCAAAGGTATTTTACAATACAATGGGGAAGGGTGGCACCCTGGCATCTTGCCAATAGGAGAGGGTCAACCAGGGTGATTGACAAGACAGGGTGATACCACCAAGGGGTTGGGATAAGGGGAGTTGAGGGGAATGGAATGAACCATTTACAATTTGATTACTACACACTGTAACACTTGTTCAGTAGCAGAGTGGGTCAGGGACCTGCAATCGCTACTGCTTCCTTTTGTGTGGCAGGAGTTATCTCCAATGCAGAGTGTTAAGAAGCAGCATGTGGCAGAGAGCAAGAAAGAAGAAAGCTCTTAAATCGCATAAACACCATTGTGTCAGAGGGATCTAATATCCGTGCTCTGCAGTCCCCTCACCGTTACATTTTAATAACTGCTGAAAGATCATGGGTTTACAATACTAAGAAATCTCTCTTTTTGATACCTCGAGTGCATGACACTCATCACATTCCATCACAAAATTTGTTTTTCCCAAGGAAACACCCCCAGACTCCTAGTGTGTTTTGAAACCTCATCAAAGTGAAGCTAGCCCTCTGAGCTCAGTGGCAGGGCTGATCATATGTGGAACTTCCACACAATTTCCTCTGTGTGAGAACACATCACATATGTTTGCTATTATTTTAATGACAGTCTTTCAGCTGCTTCTCATAGTAGTTAAAAAAAAAAAAAAAAAAAAAAAAAAAGGTCCACCCAGCTACTGTTTAAAGCATTTCCTAGTCTGTATGCTAAAATCTCCCTTCTTTCAGTTTTGTGGTAATGCTCTTCTCCAACCAGCTTCTGAGACTGAAAACAATTCTTGTCCTTTCAGGCATCTTCTAACCTTAAATTACTATACAGACTAAGCAATTATTCAGAAAAGAAAAGCATAGTGAATGCAGATTGGCAAAAAAGAGTAATTTGTTTTACAATGAGTTTTTGCTTGTAATGTTGTTAATGGTTTCTTATTTGTTTGTTTGAAGCCTTTCCTACTTAGTGGTATGGAGTGGAGCCAGATGTAGTGCTGCAGGTACAGGTCACTCAGGGCTGTGATCTGATGTTTTCATGTCCTTAGTTTCACTTTGTCCTTACACACTGCAGAAGAATGTTGTCTCTTTTCCACAGTTCCAGGAGTTCATCAAATCACGGTGTCACTCTATAGCCAGCACCCTGAAGTTAGAATATCTGCCTAAAATCTCAGGGCTATACCATGAATTGAGCTATGTCATCATTTGGCAGCTTTAGCTTATTTAGCAACTAAAATCATTTTATTTTTGCTCCTTTGTGCTGATTTTTTTTTTTTTTTAATTCTCTATGAAGTATTTTTGTATCTCCTGACCTTTAAAGAAAAAGATATCTCTGCTGTTCTGCAGAGCTAGGACAGTAGAACCCCATAGTGGGGTCATGATGCTGAGTGCTAGAAGGTGTGTTTGTGCCCAGAAACCAGAGGACAGGCTAATGAATGCACTTTGCCTTCCTGCACTAACCTGGTGATTGTATCACAATAATGCATGATATAGCAGGTAAAAGAAGAAGAAGAAAAAAAACAAACCCAACGTCCTATTCTTTTTGTCATCTTCCTTCTGCCTCTTTATGCCGATGTCATTGAGCAGAAGCAGCCACTCATGCCTTCAACTAAAGGACAAGTGAGCTTAGCTGCTTCTCATCTTTCATCTCTTCAACAATGCAGAGAGAAAGGTGCTCTCTGACCAGAGCTGCTGGCTGCTCCCAATGAATCTCAGGTGAGATTAAAGCACCAACACACAGTGGGGAAATGATATGTCATAATGCTTGGAAAGGACAAAACCAGTGTATTCATTAATTCTTCTGGATTTGTTCTGTTTCTTGATAATTCTTATGGTCCTGATGTCATAACAGAATATCTATATGTTGGCAGGATATTAAGCATCCTTTGAAGTTCCTGGATCTTGCAGCATATGCAGCTGAGTAAATTACAACAGATTTAGAAATGCAGAAGGTTGGTAGAAAACATTTTTTCAGCATTGAAACAGAATAACAACACTGGAAAGACCTCCTGAAGTATTTCATAGGGAGCTTTACTAAATACAGAACAGTAACATATTTGAAACAATAAAAGCAAGAGAGTATAGTAACAAGAAATGTAACAGAACATAAACTGAAGCATATTTGTAGTAAAATACCTCATTCCTCTGTAACAGCCAACTGGTGTTGCAGTAGCTCTTAGGTATTGTACAGAACCTGATGACACTATTATTTTCTTGGAAGAGATACATTTTAGTTCTATTAAAGAGCAGCCCTTCAATACGTGAGGTCAGCTTATGTTCAAGGTGAAAGTCGTCCAAGGATCTTACCTGATTTGTGAATGTAGCTGGTCTAAATCCTGGCAGAGCCTGCACACTGTCTCCTGTCTCTCATTTTAATCTGTTCAATCCTATTTCATGTCATAGGAATTGTTCTTTAGCCTACTCAGAAGGTCTCTTTTTCCCCTGGATTGAAGAGTCTTCTAGTGGTGTGAAATGGAAGAGTTAGCAGGTCAATCGAGAAAAGAAGATTCAGTCAATAAGATAGGTGCACTAAATAGATAAAAGCAATTCATTTGGAGTGATAGTGACACCATGTATGCAATTCAATATGATTTTAAACAAAATACAGACTTTCTGTGTATGTATACACTACCAATTAAAAAAATTTGCAGTGATTGCCGAAAATGCTTGTTCAAACTAACAAAAATAGATGCCAAAGTGTTGATGCTCCTTTGATAGTTTTAACAGCTGTGTGGTTCTGCACACTGTATAGTCAATGGTAAGAGCTCCTGACCTCTTTCACTTTGTCTAAGAGAGACCTGTTAGTATTTTTTCCCCTCTAAACTGCTGTGGTATATTATCTAAAATTTTACTGTGTTATCCCAAAAAAGTCACCATAACAAGCCCCTTTAGGAATGTTTTCATCATGTCACACAATGCATTATTTAATTATCTCATCTTAGCACTACAGCAGACCTTCAAATTAACAGCTATTGCAAACTATAGGCAAACAGTAGGTGCCTGAGTTAATTAACTCTGACTGCCTGTGATGTGATTTGTATCTTGGTGTTGCTTGTGCTAAAAATGGGCTCTGTTTTTCCTATGGCATATGGCTGTATTTCTCCAAAGGGCTGGGACACTGCAACTTGAGGAGCAAGAGCATTGTTATTTGATGATTTAGTTATGATTATGGTCTGCAGATCAGAAGATCTGTAAACACCAATGCACAGTTAATGGAGTAAAGCCAAATTGATTGCATTGTTGTTTTGATGAAGAACTCCTGTAAGTAACATATAAATAAATAGACAAACTATTAATAGAAATACTGGAACAGATTTGCTGCATGGTCTAAATAGAAACAGACTGTATAATGGGTGACCTGAAGACCCACTGCACTCAAGGAAGAGATTTCTTATTTTTATATTTTAAGGGTAAATTCTAACCTCAAGCATTGTTTCTCCCTGCACCACCATGGCTGTGCATGGTTCCTCTCAGCTACCCAGGAAATTCAGCCATCCCATTACTGGAATGGTTATATGTCTTTGTTGTCCTAATTACGGTGAAGTATTTACTTCACAAAACTTCTGGGGACACCATGAGCGCAGTTGAACGCTGTCAAAAAATGGTTTCCTTCTCAGGAGTCCTTCTGGACAGAGAGATTTTATCTTCACTGGGGAGGATCACATAAAACAATGGCAGTGTTCCCTTGTGAAGGTACAAAGTGATCGTGAAGAATGCTCATAAAAACCCCGTCTGGATACAGGTGGCACCCTCCATCTGTCACCTCTGTGTCCTGCTGCACATGAGGTATCCCAGCACAGCAACGTATACTTGGATTTTTTGCAGATTTTTTTTAATGGAGATTTTTTTTTTTTTTCAAAATATGTAATTGTGACTGTTCCATCCTTTTTCATCATTGTGAAAAGACTTCTACATTTTAAGACATAAAATGCAACATGAAAAGTGCACACAAAACTAGTATTTTTCTTTAACTCTGCTACAGAATATGTGGTAAACTCCACATCAGAAATAGAATATATTATAAATAATAACTGTCAAAAAATTAGCCAATAGTTAATGACTGGATTCATCCCGTGTTTGAATGTTAATTATTTTTGTTTGTTTTTAATGGGCTTTCTCCTCAGATGTTATATTTGAAGAGAAGCAGCACACTCCTCATATGGTTGCTAGCTGTACTTTTCTATTTTGAGTCCTTATGGTTTTTGCAAAGTACCAAATGTCCCTATTTCCCCTGAGAAGGGTTTCCAAATGAGCCTTTGGCAATATTTCTGAGCAAAGTGGGACCACTGTAGGAATAAACTGGCTTTGCCTCTCAAATCTCCATGGGGCTTATGAGGCAAAATGACTTTAGCAGGGAAAGTAGGTTAAAGCAAGGACAGGCAGCCTCCTCAATCAACTGAGCTGAAAATAAGCATAAATACCCACCTGATCCAGTATATTTAAGACTCAGTAGTTCTAAAAAAGACCACAGGTCAAGAAACATCAAATTATTTAAACTTACAAAAGATGTTCCCTGTTAACTTGGATGATTTAGCTTTAAACTGTGTTTACTCTATAGAAGCAAATTAAGAAATCTCATTTGATATCATCTTAATCTTTGAAAGTAATCTGTTTTTTGGGTACGAATGCTTCCTGAAAATGTGATTTTTTTTTTCTTTGTGTGTGTGTGTGTTCCTGCCAGCATATATTACTAAGGATTAGAGGGTTTGGGATTTTGTTGTGGTTTTTTTCAAGCATTGGGCCATAGGTAAGTCTTGTATGAGAATGATTAGGGAAAATAGTGTTTTGTTAATTATTTTTAGAATTTCTTTTTTCAGGCACAGACTCTCTAGGAATTAAAATGTTCTCTTATTTTTTTTTCTCCTACATAATCCAATAACTTTCATTGTTTTCCACCGTATGGGTTCTTAGCAACAATTGGATTTTTTCCCCACCTCCTACCCATAGCTTTAATGAACTGTTACTTCTGGAAATCCTTTTGTAAGTTCCCTAATATATTGTTACACTGCTTCTCAGCTCCAGTTATGAATTACCTTGATTTATTTGACACCTTGATTAATTTTGACACTGAGGAGTTTCCCTAGTACCAAAATTTACCAAAAGTAGTTCTGTCATTTACATGCCATTCTCAGTAGTATCCTGGTATATCATTGTGGGAAATTCAATTCTGCGAGCAGAAGCATATTACTCTTCTAAAATTTTTCTGTTCTTTTTGCAATCAAACAGTGCCCCCAAGAGCCTTTTTTTTAGGAAGGGACAATTTAAGAAAATTGAGTCAACCATTCATCAGTATATTAATATCTGAACGTAAAAATTCTGCCCAGAGTTGCAACCAGAGGTGTTGGTTTGAAGAACGGTCGAAAGAGAGTTTATTCTGGTTTTCTTTTTTTATGCCCAATAATAGAAAGTTAATGAAGTGAGTGAATTCCTCTAATGATTCCACGTTGGAGAGCTGTGCTATCTCTGCTGGCACACTGAAGAAAGGGAGGAGGCTGCAGGGATCGCTTCTCAGCAAAGGTCTTTATGGCAGGGCTGCTTTTGTCCTTTGCCAGTTGACATCAGGACAAGCTGGCAGTGGTCCAGGAGGCAGCAGGAAGCTGTTTGTTTGTTTGTTTGTTTCTTTGTTTGTGTGTGTATGAACAGAGAAGAAAGCATGAAGTGAACAAGAACAAAGAGAGAATAAACAAGGAACAGCTTTAGTTACAGCAGAATCATAAAAATACAAACACCACGCCTATTAGGTATTTTGCTAAAAAAACATGAAATATATGCAAAAATAATCATGAATAGCCTCTAAAACTCAGAGAGGCAGATTTTTATGATAATTTGAAGTGATAAAAGTTTTTAACATTTTTTAAGTGTCAAGAGTTATCACTTTTTTTGACCCTGAAACCACCTGCTACAAACAGAATTTTGGGTAGTTTGTTGGCTTTGCATGGGTTTGCCAAAAATTGAAATTCATAAATGAAATAGAAACCCCACATATAAGCAAATAATTGTTCTAAATAACTTTCAGTAACCTGTCACAGGAACATCTCAGGACTTCATCTACAACAGAAGCAGAAGATTAAATAGTAGCCATGGTCTCCCCAAACAGCCTGCTAATATCTCTTTTTAGCAGAGTGATCTCATTTTCTCAGGTGTATCTTTACAGACCCTTTTCAGCAAGGCCCTAGGCCTCCCAGAGATCTAGGAGTGGGAGTCAGCACTTTGAATTCTACGTGGACAATGTGCAGAGCTTTTCAGACTGGTAAATGAGTGTGAGAGCCCTGTGTTGTGATAAGATCTGTGCCAGAGCGGGAATGCAGTGACCAGGTAATGTTCAGATCATGTGGTTATTCCTGAGTTGCACAGATTTGCCTGAATGAAGATAAGTATGAGAAAAAGGAAGTACTATAAAACACACAGAAGGAATAAATCATAGCATTCCCAGGTACTCCCAAGTTCCAAAGAATAAAAGCCTGCTCTCTGTTGTGGGAAGAGTACCAGAATGAAGCCTCGCTCTGTGACATGAGGCTTTGTTCTCTCCATAGGAGATGTCCAGATCCTGCAGCTTCCCACAGCTTCATTACATATTCACTAAATATTTTTTACATGGAAATTAGAAAATCTTTTTGGGTCATAGAGCCTGTGCATTCTTTAGCTCACTGAGTTTAGAAACTTAATTATTCCTCCTTATATTAGAATTACAACTAATTAGGAACTAATTAATACTAATAAAAGAAATGTGTTGTAATTTATCCATCAAATGCATACATGTACTAATATTTTAAAGGCTATACTGGCCTCTCAAATAAATGTAGATAAAGATCTAATATCTTAATAACTGTTTTATGGATCTTCATAGTTTTCTCCCTATTGTCTAGTTTTTCCAGTCTGTTAGCATCACAGTATCTACTTTAGGGGTGGGAGAATAAACGGTCCTCTGGGAAAATTTAAAAAATAGTCTTTAGGTGCCTTGTGACAGTTGCAGATGCTTTGGGGTGAGTCCCTTGTGTTTTGTGCTCAATATAAACGCAGGGAAGTAGTGGTAAAGCTAATCAGCCTTTCACTAGGCATTCAGGGCATTATTTGCAATGCAGTGGATTTATTTTGTTCTGGTTAATAATCTGACAAATTTGAGCTTTAGGAAATATTTCACTATCTAACATTCATAAATATAAAAATAACTTGAGGCATTTATTTTCTAGAATTCAAAATTCAATGTTTGCCTTAAATCTGGAAGTTTGCTGTTTTCAGCTGTAAGCCAGACTGTTGGAGTCCAGGGCATGGGGGAAACCCCTCCTGCTGCCCTGGGGGGTTCGAGACCCTGGCTGGGACTCCAGGAAAGCATTGCCTTTGACCTGAGTCCATGGGAAAAACTTCCAACACTCATAGATGAGTTGAAAACAACAAAAATGTAAAATAAGTAGTAGTTTAGTTTGTCACAGGGTGAAAATTTGTAGTTTTGGGTTTTTAGAATGGTATTGGATGAGAGCAAGATGGAGAATTTTGGGCGGTGCCTTCTTCTTCTTCTCCTTTGACTCCATCTTCTGCTGTGACAGTGGCACAAAGACATTGGTAGACGTAGAAATTGCGTGTCTAGAATCAATAGTGATTATTGGCACAAAGCTGTAAATATAGTACATTTTAAAAGTTAATTGGGTTAGAAAGCTTTAAGAGACGTTGAGCACCCTTGGTCGGGGGCATTCAGCAGCGTGTCTCCCAGAGCATTAAACGTGGTTGTGGGTGTTCAGGGCTTTCTGTTACCGGCTAGCTGAGGTTTCTGCCCTGCTCCCCTTGATAGTTTGTGGGGGTTCAATCTCTTGGCTCCACGTGGTCTGAGGCTTGGTGAAATGAAGAGAGGATTCTGCTTTGGTTAGGAGGATGTTTATTCCATGTGGGATGGAAGGCAGAATGGCTGAGAATGGATTCTGGACTACTTGAGTCACCTTGGGTGAAATCTGAACCAGAGAGGTCCAGATCCAATGAGGGAGGTGGAGGGGCGTGGTCAAGGCCAAGGGTATTTTACACTACAAGGGGGAAGGGTGGCACCCTGGCATCTTGCCAATAGGAGAGGGTAAACCACGGTGATTGACAAGACAGGGTGATACCACCAGGAGGTGGGAAAGGGGGGTTCAGGGGAATGGGATGAACCATTTACAATTTATGACAATACACTGTAACACCTGGTGTTGGTGGCGTGCGAATCTTGAGATAAGAAACTGAATAAACGTCTTTAAAGACCGAAGCTGCAAGTACCACTCATCTTTTAAACTCTGGTACAGGACTTTGTAAGGAAAAATCCGCTAATTAGGGGGTTCCCAGATTATTAAAACCAATATCTGGAGCCCAACAGCTAAAAAGAGCAAGGCAAACCCTAGTACAAAACTTTGTAAAGAAAAACCCCTTAATTAGGGAGTCTCCAAATTATTAAAACCAATACCAGACAAATATGAACCTTGAATAGGTGCATGAGTGTTTATGACACTTCTATGTACAGAAAATAATTCTGCTCTTGAAATTTCTTGCTCTCCCCAATTTTAGTCAACCTTTCCCAACCTGAGTTGGCAATACCAAAACGTGATCCGACACAGCAAGTCACTGCTGGTTCAGCAATGATCTGCAAGCATGTATGTTATATTGCTCCTGCTTGAAGCTCCAGGATTCCAGCTTGCATTTGTGAATTGGGTTTGGGGCAGAGGGCAGAGAGGAAGAGCTCTATTTTTTTTTTTTTTTAATATTTGTAACTCATTTCCCTATCTATAGAAGTAATTCCTATTTAAAAATTAGAAGTCATTTCAGTTGCAAAAACAGGCACTAATTTTTCCTTTTCTTGATTTGATTTCTATGTGGCAGCAAATGTTGTGGAAGAGAAGGTGATAATGGATGGTTTTATAAGTGGGGTGGAGTGAATTTTAGTGGAATGAAAAGTGGGAGAAAGGTGACCTCTGCTCAGAAGCCTCCCTGCTCATTAGCAGGTGGATGTGGTTTAGAGATTCACTGTGGTACAAAGAAGGAATCAAATTAGGTGTTGTGTGAAGCTGTCATTACTGTGTGTTTCTCTGTACAGCTCCAGCTTAGAGCATGTCATTCCTTTCATAGCAGCCCCTCAGATTACTGTATCTCATCCTTTCCACATCAAAGTGCTGTCAGCACTATTATAGTATAAAAAGAACAAAGAGATAATTTTACAATACATTCTCTTCAAACAGATTTGACTTGTGCAGTTGCAACATTTCTTTTTATTCTCTGGGATTTGCAAAGGAAGATGCACTAAAATGAGTAGCATCTAAAAGCTGAACAAAAACAGGGAACAAAATATGTATTTAAAATTGGACCAAAGCACCTCTGCAGGGATGGTGAGGATTTTAGGAACTTAATTCTTCTCAAGTGCCATCTGAATTATACTTCAGTCAGCTTGTAAGAACCTCTGGGAGTGTGGAAAATGTCTCTTCTTGAAAAGCATGAATCATCTCTTTTTATTTACTAGCTAAAAAAACTTGATACCTTAAAAAGTCTTCAGTAAAATATACAGTAACATCAGATCCCACTCTCCACCTCAAAGGCTCAGTCTCAGCTAGCAGCCAGCAGCTGGGATCACTATCTTGACCTCACTGCTCTTTGAGAAAGTAAAAAAATAAAATAATGAATACAGGAAGAAAGCGAGTGAAAGGCAGCAGAAAGACAGAACTTTGTAGAACTGGCTTTAACTTCGTGGGTCTTTCTTTAATTCCACTCTGCCAAGAAATTTGTTTTCTTCTTAGTGATCAGGCAGCTATGCATATATAATGTGTAAATGTTTCCCATTGTACTTCCTTGCCATGTTTGTCATTTGTCAGCATCTGTAGAAGAGGTTATCTCAGAAGTGAGTAATGGTAGGATAGAAACAAATGAGAAAAGCTGACAACCTGCAAAAGGGAGGGCAGCCTGTGTTGGCCAGTAGACAAGCAATTCCATGTGGTCCATCCATCCATCCATCCATCCATCCATCTCCTGTTTCAGGCATTCTCAACAGCTGGGAGTGGAGTTATCTGATACAGGACTGCCTCTTTTCCCTGGTGGAAGGCTAAAGGTGTTGGCCTTTGTCATTGGTGCTGTCATTGGTGTCATTGGACTGCTACAGTCAGTCTTTCCAAAACAAGTAGAGTTAAGTTTTCTGATGTTCTTCCTGCTGTTTCCCTATAGGCAAGTAATAACCTCTGGAGTTTCAGGCAGATGTGCTGTACCATTCTCAGGAAGACTCAGGGATCTCTTCCATACCATTGTGGTTGAAGACAATGCAACACAGGAAAAATTCTGGACAGGATGAACCTAGCTATTGACACAGAAAAGGTAAGCCTGTGTCAGCAGGTGGGACTGCATCCTTCTCTCATGTAGAAATTATAGAGTATTGGGTTTATCCCAAATTGCAGAGAATTCAGGTTTGTTTTTTTTGGTTTTTTTTTTTGGTTTTTTTTTACGGGAAATAGAACTACAGGTGAATGAATAATTACCAAAGTGCTGTATTTAATTGTCAATGTTATAATACAATATTCAGAAATTATTTTTTTAGAACGAAAAAGCAAAGCGTTACTATGAAATAAGGTAAAAGCATTCACGTGAGCACAGAGTTCAGTGGGAGAGAGAGAGAAAATTGAATATTTTGATAACTTTTTTTTTCTTTACTTTTTGGGAAAAAATCTTGAAATCAGAAGAATGAAAGGTTAGATCTATCCATATTATATTTGCAAGATCCATCTCTACCTAAATGCCATTCAACTTTGCCTCCGAATTATAGAAGATTTACACTCAAAACTACTTCTTCCTTTTGTGTTTGGTTTTGCTCGCTTATTAGCATATGACACAGCACTGTGTCCTTGGCTCTTCATGAATACAAGGGGTATAAATACTCGGTAATAATGTTCCATCTTACAGAGAGGTCACAAACTGATCTCGGTTACTTCGGTGTAAATCTGAAGACACTGGGCTGAGCTCAATAGACTTACTCAGGCCTGAAATCAATTACTGCTCTGGTGTGAGTGGGATGGATCCCCGCTCCTGGGCCCAGTTCTGGCATTGGGATGCAAATGGGGGCGGCGGGGAAGAGGCAGCAGTGCCCGGCGCGGCAGCGGCAGCCACGGGCCGGGCTGCTGGCACCACTGGTGCCGGACGGGCGCGGAACAAAGGCGGGGCGTGCCCCGCAGAGCGACACCGGGCAGCGGGGACGGGCTCAGCGCAGCCGGGGAGTCGGTATGCAGCCGTGCGAGAATAGAAACAAAACGCAGCTTAAATACTCCTCCCCCGAGCCAGCCCCCGCGATTGTGCTTCCAATGACCGCACTGGTAGCTGTGGTGTCCCTATTTCCATTTCGGTCCCTGGCATCTCTGGGCACTGGCTCTGAAGCTCAATGGGATGCCTGGAAGGCAGCGCTGTGCCAGGTTAGTGATGGGCTGCATCACTTCAGACAAAATGATGATTCCCGACATCTCCCTGTGAGAGCCACCCTGTAGGAACAGGCTGCAAACACACACACACACACCACAAAGTCCCTTTCCATCACCTTCCTGTGTCTTACCTCCTACACCAACAACCAAGCAATCAAAAACACCTACTAATATATTGTATCAGCTTAAAAATTACACTTCCCACCTGATGTGTGCCATTACTTTTTTTTTTTTCCAGAGAATTTAAGCCAAAGTGGATATCTCGTGTCAGTGGGTGAGTCTCAGTTGTCCTCACAGAGGTACCCCAGTAGTACAGTGGGATGTTTTGGGGGTAGGGATCTGCACTCTTGAAAGCCCTTCCCCAGGCAGCCTGTTCTCCAGCTTGCATTAGGGTTAATAAAAGGCAGAGGGGATTAAGAGTTTTGTTTCTTTTGCCATGTCAGTATTTTCCCATATAGTGACTAGAGGTCTACATATGAAAAAAAACCACAGCAACACTTTTTAAATCATGTGTCATATTTATCCATTAGTGATTTTTTTCCCTCTGGTAGCACATGTAAATAAATGTGAAGAAAATAAATACTGAATAGGCAGCTAATTCTAGAAGCAAAGGATGACATCAAATTTAACAAATACATTAATTCTCCATTTCTTTTTGTTCTGTTTTTATTATAATTATTTAGTGCTGTTTACCTTTATCCCCTTGTTATGCTCAAATTGACAAGTCTGGGAAAATAGTAAATAAATACACAAAACCCTTGATAAACCCCTTGATCTATGACAAGCAGAGAATAAAGACTTACTTGAAAGGGATAAATAGTAAGGAATTGCTTGATTTTTCTGAAGTTTGCTTTTTAAAAAATATTCAGGAATACAAAATATTAACTCAATTTTTCTGTAAGTTTGAACTAGCTAAGTTTAGTATTTGAAAATGGGAGAATTCCATTGTAGACAGCAGATTTGGCACTTTGTTTTGAAAGACAGCTCTAAAAGGGAAACTCTCTTGCTCCCCACCTTACTCCCTACTGCAAAGTCCATATGACTTTACAAGCTGTTGTCATACTGACATATAAATACTCTGCTCCTAAACCTGAGGGTGGTCATTTTCGTAATCCACAGTGCTTTTAGACAACCTGGAACATGTGTCTCTGCTTTCAGCACTAGTTGTGTAAAAATATCCATTGCAAATGCAAAAGAGAAAGCTTCCAACTCTTTTATTATCTCTTCATTGAGCTCTTGTGGGAAAAAAGATTTAATATGGAAAAAGAGATACCAAATTAAAGCCAGTGTTCCAGGCAAATCCTATTGTGATGAGAATTATGTACCTTTACTGAACACAGACCTCAGAGCTGACAAGACTCAGGATAGTAATGATTGCCTCTGATCCATCCCAAAGTCTGTGAAACACCCAGAGGGGTCCCTGGGCAAAGGCTGAGGAGGGCAGGGATTTCCCACCCTCCTTGGCTAAAGCCCCAGATGTAAGAAGATGTTAGAGCCTCTCAGAGCTGAAAGGTGACTGAGGCTTATAGGTCAAAACAAAGGAATCTTCTTCACATCAGTGTTACAGAAGGAAATTACATGGATTAGTTTAAAAAGCATTCTGAGGGTACTGAAGAGAGACAGAAAGTGTTAAATTTCTAGTTATGGGGTGCACATGGCTGGGCCATGGCCATGCCTGCAGTAGATGTTGTCATGCTGGGGGACATATGCTTTTAAGTTTCTCAGGAATTAATAAAGTCATGACTCTGCTTCCCCCAGCCTTCCCTACAGGTCAACCAAATTATGGGGTGTGTTGCTCTGGTGTGCTCTCACAGGCGATGCTTTGAAAATCTAAATTCATCTCCTTCACACAGGGAACACATCATAATTCTACTGACAAGGATCAAGGCAGAGTCTGCACAGCAGCTTTGATGTGCAGATATCCTGGCTGAGCCTGGTGAGCTGGCAGGGCTGTGTAGGAGGCAGACAAGTGGAATTCCAGTTTTATACATGGGCACACACAAAGGAGTTTTTGAGGAATTGTGTTCTAGCTAACTCCTGTACAGACAGAGCTTTAACCCATCAATCACCTTCCAGATCTCTAGTAGTTATTTTCTTTCACTAGCCACAAATCTGAGATGGATGGCCCTGATACATGTCAGCCAGAGCAATATTTCCATTTATTGATATCATCCAATACACTGAGTGCATTGACCATACACAGAATTAAGTGATAAGCTGATTTTTATCTGTCTGAGGTGGATTGTAGTGGTCAGAAGTAAGGACAGAATTTAGGACCTCATCCCTCCTGGGCTGCTGAGTCTTTTCATTCAGTTTGTAGTGCTGGCTTAAACTTGCTGTATGGCTACTGAGCTTCAGCAGGTTTAGCACTTCTCTACTCTAGACACAGCATTTGTATGTTTTTTTCCTCCCCAAAGTAGTAAATTATTTATACAGCATCAACCTTTTTTAACCTAGCTTCTGACAGGCTGGGATTTTTCCAATCTCAGTTGAAACTGTCTAAATAATTTATCAAGTATTCTTTCAGCGTACAATGAATTCTGAAACCTAAGAAATGTTAAATGAGATTCTCTGCCCTCACAGTATGAGTGGGTTACTGGGGTTAAGCTAGTATTTTCTTTGAACTTTTCCCAGTCCCTGTTTTCTCCCATTGTACAGTCTCCTTTTCCTCTACTACTGTCTATTAATTTTCATGACATTTTCTATTTATCAGACTTTTCCTTTGTGTTTTTGTTTCTCTTTCTACCTCTTCTCTTGCTGATGTCTTTCTATACCTCTTCTTCTTCATTACAGTAAGACAGCTTTCCTTTAAGATGGTCCTCCAGAGAGAGGAACCATCGATTTCTAGTCCCTAGATGTACAGGCAGTCCTGGATCTTTCAGTCCAGCCTCAAATTCAACTGAAGCTTCTCTCATCCCTATTAAGAAAATGGTGAAAAATCACAGAATCACAGTCATAGAATGGATTGGTTTGGAAGGGACCTTTACAGGTCCTGTTATCCAACCTCTGTGGGCAAGGACATCTTCAAGTAGATCAGGTTGCTTGGAGCCCTATTCAACCTGACCTTGAATGTTTCCAGGGATGGGGAATCTGCCACCAGCCTGTTCCAGTGTTCTGTCACCCTCATCATAAAAAATTTCTTCTTTATGTCCAGTCTAAATCTAACTTATTTCAGTCTAAAATCATTACCCCTTGTCTATTGCTACAGGCCCTGCTACTAAAAAGTCCATCCCCAATCTCAAAAAATATTGAGGTCTTCAGTAAAGAAGAAAGATGTTTGCACAGAACTTGGATCTGCAAACAACATGTAAACTTGAAAAAACATATTTTCATGTCAGGTATCTCACACACACAGACTCCAATCAATTTCTATCTGTTCAGAACTTCCTCTAAGATTGCCTTTTTTATAGCACTTTGATAATTATCTCTCAAAGAACCAGTTAAGAAGTTTGTAAAAACACACACACACAAAAAGAAAACCGTCCACCAAGACTTCGATCCATTCCAAATTTTCCAGTAGGTATTTTAATCCTTTTAAAGTTTAGTCAGTGGTCAAGTGGTTTTCAATTTTCTTTTCAGCATGAAAAAAAATAATAAAGTAGCACCCCATAGAGATTTTCATTTAGACTCAGCAATTCAGTATTGTCTCCCTCATAAATTAATGATACCATGAACTATGCTTCAAGACATCCTCATCATCATCACAGCTGAAAACAGCAGAAATCTGGACTGGTTGCTGAATTTCTGTAAATCTGATGCATTGTAATTTTTAAACTGAATGTTGTTCCTTTAAGGAAGTTATTTATTTTTAAGTTTTAAAGCAAAGCTGACTTAGGAGAAGCTGACCTGCCTGAGTTTCTGTGTCAGAAGAGCTAGTCTCCAGGTACAATTTTGTAGAAAATGCTCACCAAATTATTTTTCTGAACTTTTCCTCATGCAAAACTATGTTCTTTCTGTAAATATTAAAAATAGATTTGTTACATCCTAACTTTTGAATTATTTTTCCAAGAATAAAGCTTTCATTTTAATTTGAGGAGCAACAGTTCTTCCACTTTATGGCTATTATAACATCAACAAAATACTTTAAAACTGTATGTGTAAAGATTTGTTATGAGATATACAAGCTTGCCTGTATCTCATATATTGATATCTGATAATAATTTTTCAGAAGCCTACAAGAATTTAATCTTACTCCAATACTCTAGTTTGCCTTTTATTTTTAATAAAAATGTTAAATTTAATTATGAAGAAAGCTTTTTTCACTTCATAGCTATCTCACGGTATTATTTTCCTTTTTACAAACCTACAGTCTACTTGGAGCTGAAGAAACAGGGATGGGATGTTCCATAATCCCAACATCCCACTAGATGACGCTCTAAGTACAAAAACACAAACTTCAGCATGTTCATAAATTTATGTGTGAATTGCTTAAACATACTACGTGTTCATTAATTTACTGCTCTTATGTGCTTATAAAATTGATGATATGGAGGCACAGTGGCCTGTGAAAAACTGGGAAAACAGTGGATCTTCTGTTCAAAGGTTTGGCTACAGTTATTTCACCTGGTATGTCCATGGCCATACAACATCGTTTAACTTCAGTGCTAATTGTTTTGATCATTTGTGCTACAGCACACTTGCTAACAGCATTCTTTTCTTACTTGCTTGAAGCTTACCCTACTGTGCTTAAATGCCAGAATTTACTATACTCCACTCCTGTAAGGTGTAGTAATTGGAATACATACCTGGGTATTGAAGTACACCATGTACCACATAGATACATTATGTACAAGCATGCACACTCACACATATTTACCAAGTAGAATAAACAGATGAAAGCTATTAAATAACTCTGTATTCACCTGACACCTCCCTCACAGACATCTTTACATAAAATAAAATACCATAAACGAATCACTGTCATGTCAATGCCTTCCTTGTAAAGTGTCTTCCACCTGCACAGTTTCTTTATAAAAGATGTAAGACAAAGTTATAAAACTACATTGGAGAACTTGAGCTGCTGGAGTGCCAATTATGTATAATTACTCTTCAATACAGTAATTGTTTCTGTTTTGTATCATCTATTCTAAAAAAAAATGACATTTCAATCTTTCTGATTTAAAATGATTGAAATGTTTATCATCAAAATGCAATATGCAAAAGACAAAAAGAAAAAACAACCTAGCAAAATTTCAACCAGAAAGGTTGCTATTCTAAGAAAACAATGCTGGCATTAAAAAAGTTTCATGTATTCTAACTATAGTTGCCTCTGAGTGCCTTATCAGCAACAGAGTGTGTTCAAGCTGTGCAGAAAAACTTGGGGATTCGAGACAAGTGGGCACACAACACAACTACAGTGACAATTTGTTTGAAGGTGCCTTGTATTTGCATCAGTGGCAAGCCTGACTGATAAAAATTCCTCCAAATCCTAGAATAGTAAGTTTGGAATGTGCACAAAATTAGAAGATGGGCCTTTGCAGCAGAACATTGGTGTGCAAGATTATGTATTAATTTTTACTTTTATATTCATTGGTTTATAATGTTAAAACCTTCATGTGTACATTTCTCTCAGTCTGTGAATGTTGGTGTTTTAGGTACCATGGCAATGACAGCTCTAATGGGAGCAGACTTGGCCACCCTGCTGTGAGAGTCTAGTGAATCACACAGTTTTAATCTTTCATGTATTGACTTTCTAACTCTTTAAAATACATTCAGCTACAGACATAAAAGATACTGAAGCTCTGTTTAATAAACAATTTAACAAGATTCTGAACTTCATTAATAAATTAAAGAATATATTTACTCATATGGAAGCCTGACCTGAATGTCTAGATTTCTTATTTGCGTCTGTATTTACATGTTAAAAATCCCTTAATCTTCTGGCTTGAGATAACTTTTATTAGGATTGTTGCTAAGGACATGTTGTGAGGATCTACATTGAGATTTCTTTCTGTGTTTTCCAACCAATGACATGCTAACTATTTTCTATATCAATTTTTATGAAAATTTAAGTTTTAATGAAAAAAAAAATCTTTGTTGCTTGATGAATCAATACTTAGAGTACTTAAGAAATGAGGTACCAATACTCACTTATTTCCTGAAAAGCACCAGGAAGATTAAAAAAAAAAAAGAAGTTTGAACCTTTAAGCAAATGTTATGTGCTGTTTACACCCTGACTCTGCCCAAGTAATGGAGACTTGTGTCAACATATGACTCCACTGGCTGAAATGCTTTCAGGGCACAAGGGAAGGGCTCTCACGAATCAAAGAGCAGGTTTTCTTATTGCAAGAAAAAGAGAAAATAAATTGTAACCTGTGCTTCCCCATTACTGCAAATAAGGAGATTTAAAAAAATATAATATTTGATTTAAATTTTTTTATACTTATAGAGCCTTTTTGTCTCATATTTTCAAGATTTCATGACAGATGATTATTTTTTAAATTTAAAAATTAGTCCACGCTTCTAGTTCTCTCAGCTACACCGGCAGACCTTTCCAGTGTGCTCAGCTATGTCAGCAGAAAAACGCCGTCTTCAGTTGTGTCAGTCAGGAATGTGGTGCAGCTCCAGCAGCCGAGAAATCCCCTCTGTCAGCGTGTCCTGAGCGTGTTCCGGGGCCTCCGGCAGCCAGGCTGCTCTGGCAGTGCCGCAGAGGCAGGGAAGGAGAGCCACGAGGGGACCTGCCCTGCCACAGCCCCAGGCAACCTTTGACCCCAGGGTGGTAAACAGTGAGCAGAGCTCCGTGTGTGTTTAAACCTGGCCTCGGACCCCAGGGATAAAGTGTGCGTTTTGTCTGGGGTTTGGCACAGCTTCCCCGCCGTGCCAGCCGTGCACAAGGGCCGCTCTGGCACGGCAGAGCTCGCCCGACGCCGCCCATGCCAAAGTCCAGCCGTTTTCACGGTGTCAATGAGTGGATTTACACCTGCATATCTTGCAGTTTTCAGTGGTTCTCGGACTCCCCAGCCCTAGCAAAAGCTTTACCTCTTAAATTCTACTTCTGTCTTGCCCAGCATGGGAACAATACCTTTTGTTTCCAACCTATAGCTATCAGGTACTGTGTGTGTAGGTCTCAGAGGTTCTCTGTTTAAATGATAAGAAAGTGCAGCCAAATTATAGCAAAGAGGATGAAAATCAGAGCAAAAGAAAGAAATTAGGAGGAGGATGGCCCAGGGGATGCCAAAATCAACATCTCTTGTACTCTTTTACAATATATTTTGAGAATTTTGAGAAAAGTCCATTTCAAACTCTGGTTGAGGCAAAAACCTGAGATGAAGCCTATTCCTCGTTGTGTCTCACTTGTTTGTGTGTTTGAATGATGGAGGAGTGTTTCCCCCCACATACCAAAAAAAGGACAGTGACAGGTGTCACCTGTGACATAGTGAAGTCCACACAGAGCAGGCTCCCAGGGTGTCTGGGTGGGAGAGAGGCAAAGAAGGTTCAGCAGTGTGGTATCTTTGGGTTGTCAGTAACTCTGGGATCTGAGTTCTGCAGAGAACAGAGAGGAGAGAAAGGAGAGCAAATAGGGCATTATCCCAGCTGGAAAAAGATTTACTGAGAGCACCTTCTGAACTGAGGTGAGCAATAATTTTCTACATTTCTGCAAAGCTCTTACTCACTCTGCTTATTTTTAATGATCAAAATAAAATATTTGAAGTTGAATTAAGCAGACATTATTTTAAACTGACATACAACTAGCATAAAGAATATATTCTTTGCAAAAAAATGAATGAAAATATGTAAAACTGAGACTGTAACTAATTTTTTTTAAGTCCATTTGAATGAATCTCCCATCCTTCTGCAGGAGAAGGCAGGGAAAGGGAGAAGTGTTTGAAAGTCAAAATACTACTTTGCACATCTCTAATGTTTTCCATTCTAGGATCTCTAGCACTTTACAGGCTTAATGTGATTAACTTTATGCTCAGTAAGCAGTTCTGCCCATAAAAATAGGTAGGTCTTTACAGGATTAGGGCCTCAATTTGTCCTTAAAGTGGTGAGCAGTGAATATCACTGCTTTAACAGACAGAGCTGTATAAATACCAGATACTGTGATTTGCCTACAGATCTGTCAAAATGAAAATGGTATGGGATTAACCTGAAACAAAACTAAAGAGAGCTCAAATTTGCAGCAAGCTGCAAGGAAAAGGAAAGCAGGAAGAAAGAAAACAAAACCCCCACAAACATAAGAAACATTTTCTTTGATTAAAATATGAAACTTTTCTTTCTTAAATGTCTTAAAATGTAATTCTTTAGATTAAAATGAAAATTATTTAAAATTACCAGTTAGAAGTGAAATAGTAATTCTCAGTATGTCAAACTGAAATGTACTTTTCTTTGTACGCAGCATGACATTTGTCACATCGTAAAAAATGTCCTTTGGTGGGGAATGTTTTGTGTTGTCTTCTCAGGGCACAGCCAGTCAGAGGCACACTCCAATTTTGCAGCACTGATGCCCTCAGATGGGCAGCCACAGAGCGCTAAAGGGGTCTGATTCCCGAATGCCACAGGCCCATCCTCCCCTTGTGCCCAGGCTGACCCATCCCATCTCCCTCAGGGATCCCTTTGCCATTTCTCTCTCCTCTCACATCTCTTGGGTCACACTTTGTGCATGTAGATTGCACAGAAAATTACTCTGGGTTTTGTTTGTTTTGTTTTGGTTTTTTTCCTGATTCTTTCTTTTCCTTGTGTTAGTGGGAGAAAGAGCTAATACTCTGAAAAACTTGCTAGTCATTTTCTAATAAAAGCCACTTAGAGGATAAGCAATAGCAGAACCCCCTGCACAGGAAAAGGGATGAGGAATCACACAGCAAGACTGCAGCTCTCAGAGACTTCAAGAGGGTTTTGATGACCATGAACAGAAACCAGGCTTTAGGGCTGAGAAAATCTGAAAAGTTTCCTAATGTCCAGCTCAAGGGAAGAAAAAAAATGACAAAAAAATTCTTCACTGAAGTCATTAAAAAAACCTTAAAACTATTTAAAATTTCATGTAAAATCATGTGTCCACCAAGCAAGTGTTAAGACTTGGACTCCATATAATTTACTGCTAAACAAAATCCTGTTTAATTAATAAGGACCCAACTCAAAAATCAGTTAAAGAATGTTGCTTTTCAAACTATATGCAGTATCACCAAAATATTATTTTATTTTTACTTTATCTCAACCACTTTATTAACAACATACATAATGTCCTACTGATATCTTCTACATTTTTCTTTGTAACGGCACAGATGATAAGTTCTTTTTATTTTTGTAGGTGTAAGTATTTTCAGGACTGCAGGAAAGCTTTTGGCCAAATGACTTTGTGCAGCAGTCCTGCAGCAGCAGAGAGAACATGTGCTTCTTTTCCAAATAAGTCTCACACAGTAATGAGATCAATTTCGAGTTGAAAAGAACAGCCTATTTTGTTATTTCAAAATCCATGAATAGACACAGTGAGTGAAGATGAACTCAACTAATTTCAGAAAACTGAAGGTCCCCAGCACAGGTTTTTGAGACCATTTGCAAACAAATGCCTCTGGGAATTTTCAGGTCACCTTGTATCCATTGATTCCTTTGGAAGCAGGAACTTGATTGTCAGTGCAGTTTTGAAAATCTCATTACAACTCTACTGAAGATTTGGAGTCCTAATATGTTTCTTAGAGTGACAAAAAACAAGCTTCCCATTCACTAAATGTAGTCAATACAAATGTAATGCTAAGATATATTTTAATTAATGGTGCTATTAATACTTAAGGAAAAAAAGAGGTTACTAGCAGCATATTTTCCAAATCTCAGTTCTTACATTTTGTGTGCTGCAATTGTACATCCATCTTGATACAAATTAAAAAACAGCTTGTCTATTAAAATTGAAGACATAGTGAACTAATGTCATTTCAGGTTTCTACAAGAGAATCTAAATATAAATATTTGTTAAATTTTCTGCTTAAATAAATGTGCATGAGCAGTGTGTAGTAAGAGATCTCTATTTCAAATAAAAGGCTATGTGCAGTTGCAATTTTGAGTCATTATGCACTCCATTAAGGGCAAACATTTTTAGAATAACAAGGGAAAGTGCAAATGCAAACCAAGATTAGAAGCAGTTATTCAAATCAAGATTCCACGATTCAGATCTGTAATTTATATCACTTTGAATTACATGTCAATCCATTGTGCTTACAGTATTTTCCTGTAATGTAATTAAGCCTTCGAACTGGAGACCATATAGCTGTACTGAGTGGCAAAGACATCTTTCTAATCTCTCAGATTCCATTTTACTTATCTGTTAAGGGAGAATAAAAACTTTTGTCTTTTATGGGTGAAGGTACCATGCAAATGCAAATGATATTATACAGAATGGTAATTGAAATGGTAAAGGAGCAAAGGGTTTTAATAAAATGACAATTCAAGACACATGTAAGTGTCCCTGTGTGAATGTTGATTGAAATGAGGAAAGTTAAGAGTGAATTTTAAGTGCCCATAGAAAAATGCATTGAATGTTAAGAGTAAATTAAGAAGTGCACAGGCCAAGGGACAGAGCTGTCTCAGAAACGGATAAAGAAAGAACTGAAATATTCCTTTGAGGATTTGGGACAAAGGATCATTCAGTCCTTGATAACAGTGCAAAGCAGGTTGGGGAATAGGCTGTGGGGAACACAGGCATAGTGACACTTCAAAAGACATAGGAACTTGAAAAAGTTGAAAATGCAGTTAGCGACAGATTTGGATCTGAAGAGAGAAAAAAGCAAGAGTGAGCACAGCTGGATATGATCTTTGATGTTGAATTACAGCAGGTTTAAGAAGAATTAGGGCCTTTAGAAGATACTGTCATTGGAAATTCTAAGAGGTAACTCCAGGGCAGAGCAAAGGCCAGATTTTCCCTTCTGCTCCACAGGCCGCAGCCGCTGCTGGCAGGTTGCTCTGGCAGAGGCATGGCCAGGTGAACCTGGCATACATCATCATGCAGATGCTCACGGCTCCCAGGAGCCACCAACTCTGAGGAGCTGAAATGAAGGGAACCATAAAGGTGAAAGAGTCAGCAATGGCCTCTCAGGGACACAGAAAGCAGCTCTGGGATATTCCTGCCCAGCCCTGTGCAGAGCCCGCGTGCCAGGCGAAGCCTTTCAGAGACAACGGTGAGAGGTGTGCAGCTACTGACACACAGAGGCATACCTGAGCTGCCAGCCCTCTGCACAGATCCTCTCCTCTTTGCAGGGGCACTAGAGTTGTGGCAGTACCCATACAAATGTAACTAAAAGTTGCCAGAAACAGTACCTTGATACATGTTAGCAGAAGAACCATGACAAAATGGCTGCAGAAAAGAGGGATGTCACCTGGCACTTCTCATACTAACAGAGGCATCCACACTAGCAATGTAAGCATTACCAGTGCATAAAAGGGACTGCTGAAAATGTTAAATGTGATTTTTACTTTTTAAGAAAACCTGTTTGTTTTCAAAATGTACATGGGAGCACGTAAGCAGGGCAACAGAACACAATGGGGAGAGTCTGACTTGCTAAAGGACACCCTCTCAAAAAAGGCAGAAGAGAAATGTGCCAGCATTATCTAGCTAATGTGAGAGCTGAGCAGGAAGGTAAAACAATCTCACTTTCTTCTGGGAGGAGTTCTTAGGGCAAGGTTATTTACTCATGCAGGGTATGGAAAACTCGCCAACAGTGAGGAGAATGGTGTTTCTGTGAAATGACAGATCTTTGTAGTGAGTAGGAATTTAAGGCCAAGCAGCCATATATTGCTCCTGGCATGTGAAATCTCCCAGTTTGTTTGCTCCAAATTTGAACCCCTAAGTGGAACAACAACCAGGAGAAGAGAAGGGACTGTCCCTCTAAGCCCCATCCCTCTGAGCCTCCAGGGACTGCCTCAGACAGTCAAATCAACAATAATGAAAAGTTGCATGTCAAAGGACATTTTCTCTGAGAGTCCAATCAATCATTTCCTCCTCTCCTCTGTGTCTTCCCCTTCTTGCCTTTGAATTTGCACAATTGCCACTACTAATGGCATCTCACTGGTGAAGACAGCAGCTGAGAAAATACCAGTAACTAAAGTTTTTACAGCACCTAGTTTAAAAAAGATCATCTCCTTTGAACTGAAAAAAACCAAATAAATAAATACCAATCAGACATTTTAATGGATTCCACCTGAGGAAACTATAGGACACTGAGATATACTCTGCCTAAGATAAGGCTGTTTCTCACTTTTCATCATTTCACTCTCTGCTCAACTTGTTGGCAGTTATGATGCTGACAGTTTAATTCTAATTTCCAAATCAGTGTCAACAACTATTTCTTTCTCTGGAAATGATACAGAAAGACCGTAAACGACACAGAGTATGATGCCAAACAAGTCCTTTCCTTTTGGCACACCAGGAGAAGAAAAAAAAATCAAACGCAAGAAAAGATATCCATATCCATTTCTTCTACTTGGAAAGAGCAAACAAAACACAATGCAAGAAATAATTTCCCAGCTAGCATGGGTGGTTAAGACCATCAGAAGATGTGACCAAATTACATTTGATTCCTTTGCTTAGGTTAAAGATACTTGTGCTTCTAAAATGTAAACTGGGAAACTGAAAAAGTCCTACTATATCAATGATTTTGTGCCTTTTCTGAAAAAAAAAAAGATCATCACTACAGGAGAGATGAGAGGTGCTGACTTTGGCAAATGGATCCCTTGCTGTATATCCTCTGGGCACACGGTTTTGGTTGTGTAGGGCTGTACTGACCTTGACAAGAGCCCAAGTGGGTGAATGAGGTAGCTCACTTCATGCTGCTGCTTGGAATGGAACTTGAGAAGCAAAACTTCGCCTTGTCACAACCCACTTCTTACAGGCTCTGTACCTTGTACCAACACACTCCAGTGGAATGCATCCCTTTCAGCTTGGGTTTTTTTTACCCTATACTGCTGACTGATAGAGTAGAAAACATTCTTAATTTCAGTATCAGTCTTGGGGAGCTTATTAAAAGTAAACACTTATCAATGAAGGCTTAATTTGAAATATTTCTGGAAAGAAATTCTCTCCAGTATTTACCTAGAAAGACTTAACATGAAACCTCTGTAAGCAACCTCTTCCCAATGAGCCTGTCCTGAAGCCTGATTCTGGGAAAGTGCACAATATCCACAGCTCCCGCTGGAATAGGGCAATGCTGTTGCCTTCAATGTTTAACACGTCCTCAACATCTCACAGGATGTGGTCTTCAAGCTCCAGTTCACAAGCACATGTGCTTAACTTAAGCATGTGAGTAGTCCTATTAATGCTGAAGTGCTTAAAGTTAACCATGTATGTAATTGCTTGCAGGGCTGTTTCCTTAATTAGCTACACTCATCCTTTAATCCTCCCTGTCTTTTAACCTCTGCACTGTTACATGCCTCAATTTCTTTAATCAGATAATGAACATTAGGGAAGTTGTTATTTACTGCTTCTGCTGGAGGACGTGAACTAAAAAAAGATGGACCCTTGGATCCTTTGTAGAGACTTATTACTAAACATGGTAAAAACAAAATAAATGGAATAAAGAAGATGTTTGCAACTTTTGAAAAATATCTTACTTTTCCTTTTGTTAAGTGGGTTTTTTCACACTTCCAGAACTCATGTATTGATTTCTTGATGAGATTTTTCCTAAGTTTAAAAATTTCACATTTAATGTCTGATAAACTTCCAGGTTTAACTAAAGTTCTATTACACTTCCAAAGCAGCAAACCAAAACTGAAATGCAGCAATGCAAAAGCAACAGAATGGCCACATTAAAACAAAACTTGTCACCAAAAAACCCCACCAAACCAACAGCAACCACCCCACCAACAATAAAGTTCTAGAAACACAAAATAGTACAGGAAAGAAACCTGACAAAACACCTCTGGCAAAAGTAGTTTTGAAGAGAACATTTTCCAATTACTGTTTTTCATTAAAAGTGTCTGCCAGTTGCACTTCAATATGCTGGATGCACTGCCTGCTTTCTGCCAATCTCTCCTTATCAATTTTGAGGATGCCAGGAGGGCAGGAAAGCACATTTGCAGTCGTCAGGTTTCACTGCCTTTTCTACTCCCTTGACCTACTTTTTTTTTCACTAACCTTTACGTTTTCTCTTTTTCTTAGTTCAGCACATTAGCATTCCTCCAAATTTTTAATTATTCTTCCCAGTAATTCCCTGGAGCCCACTGCTTGAACCTTCTCTGCTTGCTTTGCCTCCTAAAAAGAAAAGTAAAGACCACCTATACTATACTTTAGCAGAGTCTAACCCCCTGTAGTTTCCTTTACTTCATCTGTATGCTGCGAGCTGTCCCCTTTGGAGAGTTGCCTTGGAGTTTGGCAACACTGGGAGTCTATTCTTTCTTTCTCAGATGATTTCTCTGTCAGGTTCACTGCTACTGAAAACAGGACTACTGACAGCATACACTTTGAATCCAGCCATGAAAATCGCTTTGTGATAATCTTCACCCAACACTGCATTTTATGGTTCTACATTTGCTACTGGGCTGGGAATTCTTCTCTGTTTGTAAATGTGCTTTTTTGACCATATTATTTTGAACACTTCATTTCATGCCTAGAACTGAAAAGCAAATAAAGTATCACAGCAAAGCACTCGATGCTTACCTAAAAAGGAGAATGCAAGCCTATCCAATTTTCCTACACTATTGCTCACTTAATATAGCGAATAAGCCTGAGGTCCAATGTGATTCCTTCATAATGTACACTGAACAGTATCACTTTCTTCCTCAAGCCAGTTTGCCACTGAGCCAGATGTACTCTACCCATCTTCTCATTGCTATGATCAATCTTCTCTCTGCTGATCAGAATTTAATCCTATTAAATCGCTAGGCTTGCAGTAAATGCGTATCATACACGCGCACGCTTGCCACAGCAGATTACTATAACTGCCTTTATTTTTGGAACATGCACTCAAGGCTGCCCCGAGCTAATCCATACTGCAATCCTGCTGCATGGCTGCAGGAAGCTGGGAGTGGCACAACCCTCCCTTGCAGGGATTGCCTGGAGCTCACAGACTCCCCCGTGTGTGATCCAGGACTGCCGATTTTGGGGATGGGTAGCTGGGAGCATGGACATTATGGGCCTGTTCTGCACCTTGCTGCTCACGGCCAGGCTGGCACCTGCCAGAAGTTAACACCTTCATGGAGGCTTCTACGTGTCCTGGTGCAGTCCAGCTTTCCCAGTTTTATTGAATTTTTTTGATAATTTGCCCTAAACCAGTAATAGAATGATAAAGGTCTTGACTAGGGGAGAAACATTCTAAATCACGTAGTAATTTGTAGCTGCCAATGTTTCAACTACTTTGGGTCACTAGAGGGTGCAGATCAGCCTCTTCAGGCTCGGTCTGGACATTTGTAGACCCAGACAGCCTCCTGATTTACTGTATTTACTGTAAGTGCTTTGGAGAGGAGGTGTGAATTACTCATTTTGAGTCTGTTTGCATAATGTCCAGTTTTCCTTTTACAAGCACACACTACCAGGGTGCTAGATTATGTAGAGTGAAGCAGTTTATGCCTGTTCCTGCCAGATACTTGTCAATATAAATATTAACCAGAACAGCAACATAAAAAAAAAGAATACAGCCCAAGGAGATTTTTAGCCTGTAATTGATCTCTTCTCAGATAAGATGAACAGAATTTCCAATAAATTGGTATTACTTCCTTGGTGATGCTTGCCAAATGATTGCCCCTGTTATTGCATGTTACTGCATGCAATAACAGAGTTTTATAATTTATTGGTCTCTAAACTTCTTGGGATTAAAGAAGTGACAAAAAGATAACAGATTACATTTGAATTAAAGTGTTAGAACTTCAACATTTAGGTACATAAATATCTGTGACCTAAAAGGTATTTTCTAGGTTATAACTACATGATAGTTAATGTTTTTTCACTTTATGAAAAACATGACTGTTATGTCGGAATCTGTAATTTGTTTTATATAGCAAGAATGTTAGGTCACATTTTCATCTAGCTATTGTAATGAACAACTTGGATTTACAAATATTCTTGTCAGGGAATTAGTGGTTTGGAAAATAATGAGGATGAGAAAACCTTCCTTGTTCTCTGTGCAGGCAAGACTCTTAATGAGAGATAATGGTGATGAACTATAAAGCAGAATGGTTCAGCAATGCCCTCCTGAAAGATAATCATCTGAACATCCCAGAAGCTGCACACGCCAGCATCCTTTGCTGTACAAAAGCATCTGTCCAGAGCTTAATTAACAAAAACTTATGCATTTAAGGCTACTTAAGAAGGTCAAGATCATTCAATCAAGAGTGTACCTCAGAGTTCACATGGTTGTTAGTGGTCCTATTGAAGATCTAAGCTATTGCATCAAAGAAGCAAGAGAGCATTTGTAAACTTTGGCAGAAAGAAGCAGATATGATTTTTGTATGTTATATATGGCTGTATTCACATCCTGGACTATAGGCACATCAATAAATAGTATTTACATTAAAATTTTTGACTGTCCACAGTCATAATTTTGTTATTTTACTACTTAAAGAGAAATTTCTTTTTATGAAATAGTCAGAAATTTGAGGCTGGACTAAATAAGGGTCTATTTTTCTTCAGCTTGGAATTCTGCACAGAGCAATTGTTCTAGAATTGATTCTATTCTGAGTCAAACACAGCTTGGGATGGAGGCGGCTTAATCAAATCTTAGTTAGTTCTAGTTCAGTAGTCCATGCCCAAGAAGAAAAAAACAAACCACAAAGCAATTTTAAAAACTCTAATACATGTACAAAGATAGTATCATTAGATAAAAGGATTAGAATCAAAATTCCTAGTCCAAGGTGGACAGTAAAGTCACAGTTAATTAGGGGCATATGCTGCACTATAATGCTGTTTTAAAATCTATTCATATACTATATACTATCTGAAAAGTAAATATAATACTTTTCTTTCAAAGCTACCGTTATAGGCAAAGACAGGCAATTTCCTTAAGGAAGAATTTTTCCAGTATTTTGTCCCTGGTCCTTGCTATGGTGCAGAAAATCACTGCATTTTTCTCTCTCT